>JAYRBW010038005.1:0-11814 GCA_036023295.1 Invenusta paracnida | reverse complement strand
AGTTCCCAAAACAAAAATAATTCCATACCAAATAATTGTCAAGGTAGCAAAAATTGTTTCAGAATATCTGAATCTGTACGGAATAATAGTTGAATTTAAAATATCCATTTTTAGCCTTTTGAAATGAGCAGTTGGTAGTAAATAACTGTTTTAAAAATAATTATCGTCTCTAAATTGAGATATCTTGTATTACAATTAATAAAGGTTTCATAATTCCTCAAGTTTAAAATGTGTACATATATACATATATATATAACTGAGCACTCTTCATACATATAAATTTAACAAGTAAATAAAGACATTTTTTGCAACAATATTTTTTTAATGAACAGTGTCAAAAAGTTAAGCTACAATGAACATATATATGCCTGTTTACATAATGTGTATATATTTAATTGAATAGGTATGTTCACCTTCAAATTTTACAAAGGTTGCTAAAACTATTTTGTTAGCGCCAAGTTTGTTTATAATGTGAAATAATAAAATATTGACACATTCAGCTTCGGCTTATAACACTAAGACTCTATTTAAATATTGTGAGTGTTTTAAATTTTAAATGTAAAATATCAAATCAAATCACACAAGCACTTCTATAAAAATATAAAGTGTTGCGTATTAACGAAATATCAAGCTGTGTATACGTGCACAATAATTCTTACTTATAATAAATAACTCGCTATCCAATTATGCCACCATAATGTAGCGAATATTGATAATAATGCAAACTAAATAATTCACTATTATACATTGACTTCGCTGAATGAATAAATTATATTATACCGTTTAGGAGAACTATTTTTAATCGCAATATCACACCACAGCTGACTAATTAAATAATTTAGAAATATTTTTATATAATGAACTTGGACTTGTTAAAAATATATATATATATATATATGTATGTATATAAAATTAACGCAAAGATGTATATATTGGTTTTTTAAACAAATCGTTAAAAAATATAATGCTTAATTTGACTCACATATCTGGATTAAATAAATAAATATTAAATAAAAAAATGAAATAATGTAATTAGATTTGACATATGTAATTCAAATTTCAAAAATTACATAAAATATTTCAATTTTCGGCAACTTTTTGAGTATATATTTTTGGGTTCACTTGATCCCGCAGCTAATTATACCAAAGATGAGTAAAATTGATCGAGGTCCCTGATTTGACAGAGATTCCAAAAATAGGGTTTAAATTATCGATATCACCAGGCGCTGCTCTTGTTGCAAAGTGACTGCCGTTACACGCGGAGAATTTGTGACAATCTCCATGTAAACTATACCCATCCACCAGACGCTGGTCTTGTTGCGGAAAAATTATCTGTCTTTACAGTCGAGTAAGATGCAATTATTTATCCTATAAAATCCATGAAAAGAGTTTTTGCAGATACATTCCATGGGCAACTGGAAATTGCGTTAAGGACTTCTCAGTAAGGCTTTTATTACCTTTCTTACTATAAAAAGTTTTAATATATACTTTTGCTTTTATGTTATGATATGCTGTATTTCTTTCATATTCCATATAAAACATAAAAAAATATTTTTGCTTTGCGTTTTATTTTATTTTTATGTTGTATTTCTGTTTTATATTATAATTTATAAATATATTTGCCATTAGGTGAACCGTAATTATATGAAACACAATTCGGTGAAACGTTGATGTCATTATGTCGAATTTAATCACATTATTTCAAAAATTTGCTCTCTAATTTATTTGGTTACATATTGCATTTGTGTATATAATATATCGAATTTTGTCTGATATTTCTCCACATTTGATAAAGAAAGCTATTATAGGTATAAGCAATATATATGTACATTAGAAAACTAGACAAGTAGATGGATATATACCACCATCTTTATTTTTAGAATTCAATACGGGAAAGATTGAGAAAACCACACAAACATTAAATACATTTCTGATATCATATAGCACTTTTGTATACTATAGGCTGCATCGTGCAAATCATGAAATAATTAAAAATGAAAGTATTAATAAGAGTACCTACTATTGTTTTAAAACTATAATAATAATGAGTTTGTAAGATAATGATGTAAAATATGAAATTTTCTTATATCATTGGAATCTCTGTTTCATAGAGTAAATATAATCGCCTACTTCTCTTCTATGTCATAATATGTACATTTCAACTCTATGTCGTGCAAAGGAGACTATTTATAGAAGGATGATTTTTTAGCAATTTTGTATAATTATACACAATCAAATATATGAAATAATTATAAACCTTTTTGGGCTGAAGATTAATTTAAAAGTTACATAGCTGGTATGTTGGCTGGTTTCACATTTTAATATTAACAGATATATTGAAAAATGCCAAATTAAAGAAAGTATAATAAATAAAGACATACGTAAATAAATAGATATATAGATAGACAAATAAAAAGTCCATGTAAAAATCCTTATAAATAAAATTATTTAAAACACTAATTGACTAATTAAAATCTAAGATAGGAATTTTTTAAGCAAGTGAGTGTAGTTATGTTTGCATTAAAACAGTAGTATGCGAACAAAATTCTGAAACAATAAAATTATTTATTGTTTTATAGTTTCAAAATTTGTTTTTTGAAAGTTATTTTTATTTCTGTTTTATTCCTTTAATTTAATATACATATATCTTCTAAAATTTTATATATTTTTATATAGAATCGTAATACATGTACTTACAAATAACACAAATTTAAAGGATATTTTTTCCACAATTGGAGTTAGTAGCATATTCTTGTTCTTTGGGAAGAACATACTTTATTAAAAAAACTACAAGTTGATAATCTATATTTAGAATAAAAATTGTGACTGTTTCAAATTTTAGGATTTTATGACATTTTTAGTCTAACTTCTCAGGAGAGTATTTTAAAGTTAGGAATACATGCTAATACTTCGCAATACATTAATTATAAATTAATCATTAGGAGTATACTTTACGACGTCTGTTAAAGCTTAAATATCTGATGGAAAGAAAGAAAACATATTCTATAACAAATATTAGTAATTTTAAGAAAATGCCTAAAAATATCACTTTCAATTTAAAACAGCTCTAGCTCAAAATGAGAAAAATGTCTAAGGTGGAATCTGCCCAATGTAATATAAATGTAACATAAATTTGCTATATTTCATTTGGGGAACAATGAACGGCAACTATTTCACATTGAGGAAATTTACAACTATTTTACAGGTTATAAGCGTAATAATAAGCTTAGGTATATAGAAATGTTAGCTGCACACAGACACTATAATAGCAATAAAATAAAGAAATGTTGGGAAGTGTTAAGGAGATTGATTGAATTTTGACTGCATTGGAAGAATCAATATGTTAAGATTGATCGATTTAAAATCTATGTTGCGTTGAGCACTGCCTTCTAGAGTTCTGGAGCATTATAGCGTAGATGGTAACTTATTTGTCTAGAATCTCTTGTCTTTTTAAAGTATGTTGCCAGTGAACAGTTTTAGCTCATACATATGCATAAATGTGCAACTATAGGTACTGTGTGAGGAGGCTATTATGGAGGCTATACCTACTGAGTGTATTCCTTTAATTTTGTGTGTTCAAAGTGTTTAATACTAGAATACATATTATACGTAGAAATATTATTGACTATGTTCGTGTTTAGAAAGCAGTCTATAAGAAGAATTACACTTTCTAAGTAATTCTTAGTCCTACGGGCCCATTTCTACGATGTAAGGATTTTATATTGGTGAAACAGACGATTTATTATCTTAAAATATAACAAATATTACCATTTACTAGTAAAGTGCCGTAATAAACTAACATGTAATATACTATCATCAATATATTTATTTACTTATATCTATCATATTACAAACACTGGTTCATTTCGAGGTACACCGACATTCACTACATCATTGTGAGCCGACATGGATCAGTTATACAGCTCTTACAACAGGCGTCATACGGAGTTTAATATCTCTACTTATATTCTGTGGTGTTGAAAGGACCCCATTGGCTGCATACCTAGGTACTCGATCGATCAACATAACGACATCAATAAATAGAGAACTCACACACAATGTACAAAATCAAATCCTCCTCCCCTCGTACTCTTTCACCGACTTTTGGTGCTTACACAGAGAACACCAGGTACAACAGTATAGTTAGTGCAGTGGATCTCTCCTCCACAAACATCACCAGTCGAGACCAGCCTAGCGATAGCCTGGAAGGATCAACGACAGCTCATGACTTATTTTACAATTGCAAGGAAAGCGTCAAACTAACATCGAGAACCTCAAGGACAAGTTACGGCAGCTTCGGTCACATCTCTCTTCTGAGTATCATGCCTAAATTATCAACGCAGGAATCGGAGGATGAGGTCGCGGAATCTCTCCCACCCGAGCCATCTCCACCTCGACCTACACTTCTTTCGTTGTCCAAAACACGTCCCATTGTGCCCACCGGCTCAACATCTCCAACTGATGTGGGAGGGCATACTCCTAACTCAAAACGGTTTTCATCAGGTTCTCGCAGATGCACATTCGAGGATCTACTCCATCACGGACTAACAGTTACACTGGACAGTCAACGTCTCGCCAACAAAACTCCCCCCCAACGAAAAGAACTCTCAAACATTGCGCAAGTGCCGAGTGGAATATCAAATTCTCCTTCTACGAATATACAGCCTATCTCTTCTGATTCTACGGATAATTATACGAACATTAAGCGCTCACAAGATGACAGTATTACAGAAAAAGGAAAGTCTGAGTCAGGTGTTTATTCAGATATCAACGAAGAACTTACCCACTTTTTAACTCGCTCAAATAACAGTCTACATCATAGCTTTGATACTGTTTCTTATAGTAGTGATAAGCTACTCATTGATTCGGACTGAGCAATTATTTCCCAAAAGTAGGACTAAAATATTGATGAATGTCTCATATGGTACAGGTATCTTGTACAGTAACTCTTAACATTATTAATTTGTTTACTGGTAATCGATTTGCAATTATTATTTTGTAATTTTACAATTTGCTGTATTTGTACATAACAATCTTTTAAAAAATTCGTAAGTAATTTATAATGATAAAACATATGCTATAACCATAGCAGTAAAATTTATGTATGTGGAAATGCATAATACCATTTACCTCGAATTATATATTCTATTTTACAATACTATGTTTTTTTAATTATCAAACAGTATTATATTATACATACACACATACTACATACTTGATGCAATTTTATTTTAGACAAAACTGTTTTGTTATTAGAAAGATCATCAATTGTTTCCAACAAATGGAGAGACAGGATATGACCACTAAGAGTCATACTTAATCATACTATAGGTACTAGAAGTTAGATATCATTTATAAAATAATTTACAAATTATAATTAGTTTTAAAATCACAATGCGGTCTCATATTGTTTTAAAGTATGTTTTTTTATAAGCTATATTTTTACTAAGTGACCGACGCACATAGCTTAATCACAACGAACTGAACAGGTCAAGCCTGCTATACAGTCGACTAGCATGACAGCTGCTAGCCATGGGTGAGTAAGTTGCCCTGCCGGGCGGGATTAGAACCCAGGACCTTCCGTACATAGTACCAACGCTCTACCAACTGAGCTACTCGCCCCCTAGGGTGATAATAAGTCTGCTTTATCACAATTAAGTGCGAGTTAATTTCATTTATATAATGCGTCGAAGCTGGCATAATTGAATTAAACTTTGAATTATTAGAAATACAAATATATCCTACATAGTTACAAATAATAAAATATAAATACTTTACATAATATATGGAACATTTTAAATATCTACGGCAAACTAATATTGTGACAGAGTACGTTTTTGTGTGGAGCTGATCGACAGATCATCTGTAGCTTTATCTGTGAAGTGTAATTTTTATAAATTCATAATTTAAATTACAATATTTGTTATCGTATATTTAAAAAAATTAAATATAAATATGGATATGGATAAATATAACATTGAAATGTTTTACCCGAATGTTATCATCAACTAGTTATATAAAAAGATGTTTTGATTTAATTATCATTTATTCGTAGCTTTTATTAAGCTATGTGCAGAGATTTTACGGATATATTTATAATATATACCATTAAACAATTATAAGTACTACCTATATAGTACTATAATCATGAAATCTTACAAAGTCAATCGAATACATTGTTGATTTTCTTGTTGTAGCACGGAGACACCCCCAGTCATTCTATTAGAAGTGAATCACTCACAGTGTGCCTGTATATTATAAAATAGGTACCTATTCAAAAAAGTCATTAAAATGTTATACACGAAAAAATAAGCATGCGCTAAAATCAGTGTATACCCGACTGTGTTCGATGCATATAATCTACTCCAAACAAATTTTAACTAGTTACGTATGTGAGCTAATTGTACTAGTTAATGCAAAACTGCACTATTTAAAAAGTAAAATTACTTGAGTAAAATACACATTCTTGAAACCAGACAAACACTGGTTTCAATGATTTTCTGTAATAGTATATATGTCATATATTTAATGCAAGCATTTCTTCTATATAATGCCTTTATTCTGAATATCTTATAATGATAAACCAGAGAAATCTACCAATATAAATTTATCTTTTCGTATTTTTATTTTTTTGTGATAAACAATATTAATACATCCCTTGACTCAGAAGACAAAATTAAATGTATATACTATTGTGTTAAATGTATTATTACCATATAATTAATTTCAATTTCATTAAATGTATAATGAGAAAGTTAAGAAGTGACGTGTGTTAATTCGGGAAAAAATATTTCTATCTGTTTTATGCAACCAAATAATAAATTCGTGATTTAAATTCTTCTACTCGTGAAACCGCAGTTTAAACTGCTGGTTGGAAATACATGTAACATAAAAGTTAATGAAGGTAGTATATTACAATATACAATATACAATATACAATACAAAATATATAATATTTATTTTTATATATGTATATTATATTATTTATAATTTCAGCTTATTTTGATTTATATGTGAAACAATCTAAAACAACCTACAAGAATTGTTAAAGAATATGTAAAGTTTGGAATCATGAGTTCTATAAAAGTGTCAGTCCTCTTTATCTATAGATCCCATTTATTTCTAAATGTATAAATCTATTATACCTACCCTAAAGTATAATACATTTCCTATATACGAGCATATAATAGTATTGTAATAATATTCAATTTAATATTGCGATGAAAGAAAATTGGCCAAAATGCTATGGTTGTTTTTAACACGTGCAAACGTTTATTTCTTTGGCATTTCACGCATATAAAGGTAAAACAGAAAAATTGGATAATGATTATTTTCATCCTTAGATTGCCAAATACTGCTTCCATTTTATTTTAAACCCCTGCATACCAGGCGGGGGAGCTTTCGCATTTCTGTTTTGGCTTTTAATTGAACAAATGGAGTAATGCGAGCTTCCGGGAAATTTCTCGATATAATGTTTTACAAACTTTAGCACTATATTCACTAATGTGCACCCTAAAAGTGTGTTCTCTAAAAATGCACTCGTTTGTAAAAATGAGCAAAAAACACTTCCTATATCTAAAAAAATACATATCTCTTTCAAAATCGCCGAAACTCTCATTTTGGTATCGATTAATTTAATGTAATAATTCACTAAGTGCAATAAAAATAAGTTTTCTTGTTGAAAATATAAAAAAAAATTATTTGAAATAAAAATATGTAAGTACATAAGTATATATTAAACTACATTTTTTTCAATAATTTTTTATTAAAAAACTATTTTTGACCATTCTTTCAATGGAATATGTTAAAAAATATTTGTTTAATTATTTGCGAAATTAAAAACTACTCTATTAAAAAGTTCTTAGATATAGTGTTTTGTTTTGTATAGTACAACCGGGATATGGATGTACAAAAGAGTCTGGAATGAATAGCGTTAAATTGATGATAATTATATTTGAAATTATTATTAAAACAATTAAAAATAGCATCAAATTGTCGCAGCAAAAATAGTATATAAAAATAGTATTACCCCAGGCCCTGGTAAAGGTACTACCCCAGGCCCTGGTAAAGGTACTACCCCAGGCCCTGGTAAAGGTACTACCCCAGGCCCTGGTAAAGGTATTACCCCAGGCCCTGGTAAAGGTGCTACCGCAGCTCTCACTCGCATCCAACACCATCTTCTTGCTTTTCTCGAAAAGTCTTCCTTAGTTAGACTGCTGTGTATAGACTTCTCCAAAGCTTTTGACAAAGCCAGCCACAACGTTATCCTCCGTTCTCTTATCGACCTTAACGTTCTCCAATCGCTGTGATTCCTTATAATGGACTACCTCGAAGGGTGCTCTTTTCACGTAAAATGTAACAACAAATAATCAAAGAGTGCTTCAATATAATCTTCAGGTGTTTCACAAAGCAGCGTCCTCGGGCCTATTCTCTTCTCAGTTGTGATCAATATTCTCCAGCCTACATCATCCAGATCGCAGCTCATCAAATACACCAACGACCTGCCTTTCATTCATAACTCCATCAGTACAGACCGGGATGATCTACAAAACGATTGGTAACGCTTCCTAGAGTTGTCTGATTTAAATAAATTTACAATAAACTTTTCTAAAACTTCAGTCGTTAATTCATCTACTTCTTCTTCCGCCCCCCTCCCCCATCGTGATCTTCTTAAGGCCTAAGCACACTGAGCACAGTGTGCAGCCATATCCTCCTGACCGCCGCCAAAGCTTCACGCCACCTTTTTATTCTCCGCGACCTTCGCAAGGCTAAACGCCCTCCCTCTCTCTGCTGGTCGGTGTATTATGCGCTTTTGCAAAGCATTCTGTTGTACACTTACCCTGCTTTCTGCAACTCCTCCGCTATCTCTTTTGAAAAACTCTCTGCCTTCGAAACTGGCACCAGATGTATCATCAGGTGTCGTCCCCCTGCTCCCCTCTTCGTCACCGCTACTAATAGGTAACTATTCTGCTCTCGCCAAACGTATTTGCTCCACTCCCAACCACCCCATGGCCTTCCTTTTTCTCCGTCGAAATAGCTTTCGCTTCCCCAACAAATTCATCCCCTGCTGCACCAGAACAGAACGCTTACGTAAATCTTTTACTAAATTTGCTTCCTCCTTATAGACCCCTTGTAAACGTTTTGTACCTTTTGTTTTATTTTCTTTGTAACCTTTTAACCATTTTTTTTGTACCTACCGAATTTGTGCTACTAATAAAAAGAGTTTATTATAATTATTAGTAAACTATTTCTGAAAAATTGTAATAATATTTTCTTTGAATAGCTTTATCCAATTTTGGTATATAATCGTATACAATTATATAATTTTCCGATATCTGATTAATATTCGTAAAATACAATTAGGAATATGTTAACAGTTATAATATGTTAAATCATGTAGTATAATATGTTGCTTGTACTTTCATTTAATTTAATATTTCATAAAATAAATCTAGCCAAATTATTTCATATTAACAATACAATAAGTAAATGAAATACGATACAAAATGAAATATTTCAAATAATTATATATTATCTTAAAATAGTATGCTATTTTTTGTTAGATTCCGTGTTCACGTTTAAAATGAAATATATTTACGGTGAGAATTAATGTTATATGGAAAAAGTTATTGATACGGGATGAATTAATTTTAAATGATTAATGCAAATGCTCAATTATACCACTTTCTATCATAGAATTAAAAAAAATAGTATAATTTCAATATTTTTTCAATATGTATATTTAGATTTTTAGTTGCAACTAATTAGTATAATTCTATGATTTTCTTTCTAAAAAATAATTTATTCTCAGTACAGATCGATGTATATTTCTTATGGTTTATGGTTTATATATATATTTATTTTGAATAGATAGTTCATTTTTAAATAAATAATTACTAAATTTTAATATAAATGCATAGTAGTATTTAGCAAAGGGGTACAGCTATCCTTATTCTTTCCACCGCTGAGGAAAATTAGCGACTATAATATAGTATTTTAAGACGCATAAGCTAAGCTAAAAAAAACTATTAGCAAGAAAATTAGTACTGACGAAAATTTAAAAATGTCCTTCTATGTAAATTGTACCTGTTTCAGTGTGTACTAAATATGCTTTTCTAAAATTTTATAAACGCAAAAACGCACAAAATCTACAAATCTTTAATTCAAAGAAAAGTACATTACTTAAGCGGTCATATATATACCTATGTATATATAAGGGTCCGACCATAGAGTACACATAGAGAAACCACTCATTTGTTTTGAATGTATACATTTCAAATATATATATTAAGATCATCGAATCAATTGTATAGATTTCATTTCTTATATTTATTTGTAATTTCAACGAAAACTAAAGAAATCATTTTTGTACTACTGCTCGTCTACCCCTACTTGTGAGTAGTATAATGATAATAAGTATTTGTTTTATGCATAACTAAATAGATAAAACAGAAACAATATATTTATTAATGATACAAGCATAGAAATTGAAATATATAGATCCAAGCATATTAGTACTTTTTAATAATAATAAAAATACATATATGTACAGGTTTGAAAGTTAATATACAAATGAAAATTATGAATATGATGAAATAAGAATATATATCAAAAATATATATTGTTATTTTTGTTATGAAAATATATAAATTACCTGTAAGCTATTGTTTTACATTTGGAATAACTAAAAATTAAGATTTTTAGTCATTACTACAGCCATAAACGGAAAAAATCTATCACTTCCTAGAATTTTCAATGCTAAAAAATTCGCCAGGGTAGACATGAATGGCGGCGTCAATGTAAACAAAATCACAATAATAGAAATTTATTTCTTAATTATCGTGTAATATATTAATTATTCAATTATTAATTAATTATGAACTGATATACTTGTTATAGATAAATACTTATCGTGTAGTGGAAGTTAACTAATAACTATCAAAAAAATAGATTTTATTTATTGTAGAGTCAAAATCCATAGCAACGCCCTTTGAGTCGTTTCTCTATTTGTACTCTATGATACGAAGCATATTTTTACTTATTTATAGTAAGTTTATAATGTTTTTGATGATTTAAGTCATCATCAGATTTATGTGATATACAGAAAAATCGTATTCAATGCATATAATACCTAAAAGCACTTGTAAGGCGCGTGATAATAAACAGTAAATTTTCAATTTTGTCTTATTAAAAAGTATTGTCCCAAACTTTATTTTTTATTATTTTTGTTTCATACTTTACATTGTATTTTATAATTATAAAAAAGAATACTCTATACTTCTGTAATAATTTTTAGAAATAAAAATTATCTCAATTTTTTATTGCACGCCTACAATTAATTATATTAGTAGTAATAAATTTTGAACCAAAGCATATATATTCATGACATTTGAAATATAAATGTATTATGTTATGTTCTACAATAAATAAATATTAAGTTGCAGAAAATAAAAAACAATTTTTTTCATGTTAAAATATAGCGGATTTTTTGTCAATTATTTAAATAGGAGAAACTAAAATTTAAAACTTTATTATTTAGTTATCGATAGCCTCTTGGCGTTACTTAAGTATGAGAAAAGTTTGAGGGCAAAATTAGCAAGAAAAAGGTAGGAGGATTTTTTTTAACTGCCGTATATGAGTCGTAACTTTAACAGAAATTATCTTTTTTATCCCAATTCTTTTGTTAACTAATTTAAATTTGAAACTTGTTAGCGCTTTTGTAGTAAGTCTTAAAGATTATATCAGAGATTATCAATAAAAGTCTACGATTCTAACCTATATTACGCACTTATTATAATCAGTAGAAATTTATAT
>JAYRBW010038004.1:0-32710 GCA_036023295.1 Invenusta paracnida | reverse complement strand
TTAAAAGTAATGAGTATAATCTTATACTGAATGCGTTTTTCGATTGGCAGCCAATGTAAACTTTTGAGAAGAAAGTCAGACGATGTTCTATATGGAGCATTTGAAGCAAGTCTAGCAGCTGCATTCTGAACTCTTTGTATTTTCATTAACATATATTTAGGTAGATTATATAACAAGATGTTGGAAAAGTCAAGGCGAGATAAAACGAGCGAAATAACGAGATGCTTGACACTATCAATAGGAATGAATTTAGAGATGCTGCGAATTTGTCTCATGTGAAAGTAGGATATTTTGCAAAGGTTGTTGATATGATCATGATAGGATAAAGCAGAGTCAAAAATAATTCCGAGATTGCGAGCAGAATCTATAGGTTCAATTTTCACTGAGGTCCCGTTAAAATCCACGTAAATGGGAGTAGCACACGGAATTTTAGGCGTAAAGTACAATAAGTTTGTTTTATCGGGATTGATTTTGAGTTTGACGGAAGACATCCAGTTAAAAATAGAATTAAGACATAGTTTTAAAATATCCACGGAATTGTCACTATCCAAAGTTAACCACAGCTGCGTGTCGTCGGCATATAGATGATAATTTATTCCAAAAGGTTTAATGACATCAGCAAGTGGGGCCGTGTAAGCTGTAAACAGCAAAGGGCCGAGCACGCTTCCTTGTGGGACGCCACAGTCCAAATTAATAGAGGCAGATGATTCACCGGCAAAACTAACAGAAAAAGACCTGTTGTGAATATAATTTTTAATCCAAAGAAGGGCATCATTTTTAATGCCAAAATAGTTCGTAAGAGTATTTAACAGAATATTGTGATCAACTGTATCAAAGGCAGCCGAGAGGTCAAGTAACATTAAAACCACTTTCTTTCCTTTGTCGAGATGATTAAGAATGTTGTCAGTTACCTGAACAAGTGCAGTTTCGACACTGTGCTCTGAGCGATACGCAGATTGGTAAATAGGAAGAAGGCCATTGCTGCTAAAATATTCTTGAAGCTGCTTACAGGCGACACGTTCAATGGTTTTACCAATAAAATGTAGGTTGGAGACAGGGCGAAAATTCGTTAATTGATTCTTATCGAGTGATGGTTTTTTCAATAACGGAACAACTGTAGCATGTTTATAAAGTTGAGGAAACTGCGATTGCTTGAAAGATTCGTTAATAATTTGAGTAAACACTGGTACTAAGTTAGGTAGTGAAGCGACGAGCACAGAACGCGGTAGGGGATCAGAGTGAGAGGTTTTGATTGCACAAGAAGACATAATCTTCGTAACATCATCCTGAGAAACAACACAGAAATTGGTAAATTGGCAGTTCAAATTAGATACTGTAGATTCATAGTCAATTTGAGGGAGAGAATTGCGTATTGAAACTATTTTACTGGTAAAGTAAGTGGCAAAATCATCAGGACAGACATCATCAGGAAGTAGATTTTTGCTGTGATTTCTTCTTAATAGGCCGTTAATTGCACGATAGAGAGATTTGGTGTCAGTCTTTCCATCTTTAGGACAAATCACTGAAGTATAGTAGGATTGTTTAGCACTCAAGATAAGGGAGGCAACATCGCGACACATTAATTTATAGTTTAGTTTATCTGTAAAAGTATTTGTGCGTTTTGCTTTTTTCTCAAGACTTCTTCTAGATCTTCGTTTGGCCATGATTTCTGGCGTCATCCACGGATCAGACAGACGAAAAGTTTTGTTAGGAGTTGAAGGCGCATGGAGATCAATAACATTTAAAAGGTCGCTATCCAGATTAGCAGCTTGATGATTAACAGAGATTGAGATGTCTATATTTCTAGTGACATAATTAATATCTTCAAGGAAACTGCCCATATCAATCTTTCTTAACTTACGAGAAAATAAACAAAGAGACCTAGGTTTACAAGTAGCAGTTAAATTAGCTGTGAAAGTTATTGTATAGTGGTCAGATATTGAATAATCACAAATATGAACCGAGCTAATAGTGTGAAAATCAGCACTAGAAAAAACAAGATCAAGTATATTTCCCGATATATGCGTTGGCATATTGACGTGTTGGATAAGGTTCAGATCACACATCGATTGTAAAAAAGTCTTTGAATCTCTTGAGTCACTGTTGATATGAAGATTAAAATCACCAACCAGCACAACGTTAGTATTAGCAGATAATATTTGAGATAAAAAGTCAACAATCTCATTTAAGAAAGTAGCCACGGAACTAGAAGGTGGACGATAGATACAAACCAGATTTAAAGTTTTATTATAAGAATGACGAATTTCAACTGTTAAGTTTTCAAATGAATCAAAAGTTTTGTGTTTTATTTGTCTTACCTTGTAAGAATTATTGTAGATAACAGCAATGCCACCACCACGACCGGATGAGCGATTTTGAGTGATAATGTCAAAATTAGAAGGAAGAAGATGAGAAATATTAACCGAATTATCAGTCAGCCAAGTTTCGGTAAGAATAGAGAAAGTACATTTTAGATCAGTTATAAGTTCATTAATGAGAGTAGATTTATTATTAACTGAACGACAGTTTTGAAGCATGAATGTGCAATTTTTGTTAAATAGTCAATCTCTAGGTACAATATTTCCGCGGCGAATTACTACATCCTCACCTGCTTCACGTCTGCGCTTTACTTCAACTCGTAAAATTTTACCTTCTTCGAATTGCTGTTTTGTTAAGTCCGGATTAATGTACACTCCATGATATTTTGAATTGATTTCAGTCTTGCGTAATTCTTTAGCAGCTTTCAATATTTCAAACTTCTGTTTAGTATCGCTTAAAGTAATTCGAATTGGTCGTATTTTTCCTGTAATGATTTTTCCAATGCGTCTCACACTGTCGATTTTAATATCAGAGGATATACCAGCAGTTGATATAATTTCCTTAACCATTTGGGTATCACTACTTGAAGTAGTATCCGGTACATTTAAGAATACTAGATTGTTTTTGCGAATTTCTCTTTCACGTTCCTCGGCTAGTATTGAGCGAAAGTCAATAGGTAGAGACGGAAGAGAGTGAGATTTTGATCCAGAAGTCGGGTCATTGCCAGTAGATTCAAGCTTTGTTAGGCGTTTCTCTTGTTCCTCTGTCACAGACTTCAGCTCAGCGTTATGAGTGGCATATTGATCGGAATTTATGTGTTTATTCTGTAAGATGAGCATTTCGGTTTCGACGGCTTCAATTCGGGAAGCAAAATTTGATTCCAATTCTGACAGCTTAGTTTTTAACAGCTGTTCGAATATCGATTGCAGCCTGTCAATCTGCTTAGTGATCTCAGTGGAAAAGTCAGACTGAATTTTCTCTCTAAGTTGTTCATTATAATCCGGTGAGATCGATTTGCGACGTGACGTAATTATTTCAACAAGCTTATTTTTATTCAGCTTAAGCAATGCTGTCTCATCTAAAGAGTCATCGAACATAACAATCCGGCTGATGACGTAATACCTTAGAAATCACAAAAATGTAACACAAAAAAACGAAGATTTTGACTGATCTGAAAATTAAACACAGTAATTGACGTCACTATGTAGAAGATGGTTTCACGACGAATATAAACATCCAAAATTCGGTTTTCATGGGGCAATTTAAATAAAAGATATTAACAGATTAGTACTCTCACTGTGAGATGAGAATGCACACACAACCTTCTCGTTTACGTACTGTTGTCATACACTTTAGATTCCAAAGAGAAACATAATGCTTGTAGAAAATAGACTGCCACATGATGTATTGTATAAAGTCATCTCGACCTTAAAGTTAAATGTATATTACGTGGATGATATTACATTAAATAAAAAAAATATATAATTTAACTATTGTCAGCAAACCGATATTGCTAGAAATGCGATTAATATAAAGATAATTATATTTTGTAAATGCATGAAGAATAAGATAGGAATCTAGGAGACGATCAGATAAAAAATCTTGCTTCTAAGATATAAAAAGGTTGTTAAATTATATGTAAATGGTGAATTAATCATTACAAGTCGATTATGTTAGATTGTATCTAGATTTAGGGAACTTTTACGGGATATTCCATTATATGGTTAAATGGAGCTTTTAATGATGAACTGTTATTTGTAGTTAAGTAGAAAGATCAATTATCAATAAAAAATCTGTGTTGAAAATAAAAACGACACGTACATTCATTTTTTATAAATAAATATTTGAGAAGATAAAAAATCATTTATTGCTTAATAGCTGAAACATTTTTACATGTCAATTATTTGTTGTTAATAAATATGTTTTATCTGTTTCATTAACTTAACAAATTACAACTTGTTGCATTTGTAGACAAATAAATGATTACATGTAATAGTTGATGAATGTTTCATGTGCTTATTGAAACAAAATATGATATATATATATATTGTCTTTAAAGAACATTTCAAGTTAAAATTAAGATTTTCGATGATAACGCTTCTTTATAAACACTACAAAAAATTTTGGTAGACATTTTAAATTCAGTAATAATAGTCTTGTACTTTTATTTTATAAACAATATTAGTAAACGTTTAATTGTATTTTTACTCATCTATAATTTTCATCAATTGCAATATATGCATATAATACCGATATCAGTGATTCTGTCTAGAAATAAATAATGGCGAAAATTTTCAAATTGTGAATCATATATATTTACAAAACAATCTTCTTCACAAATTAAAGCAATTTGTACTGAATAAATTGATGGATATAGAAGTACTACAGACCTGCCAGAAGGCCCAGGTAACAACAGCCCCAACAGCTGTTTTCTGCCAGATGATGTCGACAGTGCAGAAGAGCAGGATTTCAAAGGTGACGAGAGAAAGTTCCTGTCCGTAAAAGAGGATGTCTCCAAATCCACTCCCCGCGTCTGTTTAAAGTTCCGTGTATGACGAAACCAAGTGAGGAAAAAGGTAATGCATGCAGTATGATGACACAAGAAAGAGATAATTCATTGTTTCATTTATCAGAAAGTTTTATCATTTAAGAATCACAGGATGACACAAAGTGAAGATATAGCAAACTTTACGTGTACATGAGCTAATTTCAAGCTGAAGTGAGGTCAAACTGAATCTCGATCGAGCAAAAAGAACCCTCACCTAAAAAATAGTTGACGAAAAAATTTACATATTACTAACTCGGTAGAAGTTAGCAATAGTTTTCAATTGAAAGGATAAGAAGCTTATATGAAAAATAGCTATAAATAATACTTATCCATAAAAAACTATCTAAAAGCATTACCCATTCAAATACTAAATAGCATCTTAATAGCTAAAAAAAAAGAAAATATTTTTTAAACATATTTTAATTACAAGAAAAAAATGCAAAGCAAAATAAACTTTAACCAATAATTTTGTAAACATAATCAACATCTTTATTATTTAAAGGCACACACAACCCATGTCAATATATAATGGCGGACTAACTTGAATTGCTGCCAATACATTCGCCAGTTTTTAAAGCTTTTAACATAGAGTAAGAGTTCTTATCGCTCGCTCTAGATTCTTTAAGTGAGGCTGTTATTTCAGATAAGTAATAGATACTGCAAATACTTCATTAAATGCAGTATTAATTTCACAAAGCTAGAGAACATATGAAATGCAATTGTCTTGTTTTGGCAACCTGAACAGCGTACATAACTTCTGACAACGAATTACCACCTCCAAAATGATTTGATGAGAAAATTCTCTACTTTAAAATACCCCTAATTGATAATAATTCTAGTTTCTGTAAAGTAATCATATTAGCTATGTAAAATGTTATTAAAACTGATAATAAAATATTATCCCTTTGTGATAAAATTTACACACGGTCAGATTTTTATAATTAACAAATTAGGTCGTAATAATTTAATACTCAATGAAAAGAAAGATAAACTAAATATCAATCTAAAATATCAATAGGCCGGTAATTTTGAGCCCCAAAAACTGTTCAGTTCAACAAGAGTGCAAATCAATATATTATGCTAAATATATCATATGTTATTTAGTTTGAATTATTTTTGATTATTAAATTTAAAGTGGAACAATATATTTAATATCGCCAAACGCTGAATTATTCACAAAATGTCAGATGTATATTGAAAATTAAAAAAGTTTCTATTGATAACAAATAAAGCATTATCGGAAATAAAGGAGAAAAATCTGTAATTTTTATAATTTCGAAAGAATAGATGCACACTTATTTGTTAAAGATATAATCAAATTTTTATAAGTTACGCACAATTTTATATTTTACGACTTAAATTGTATTCTTGAGAATATTTGAAATCCTTAATTATACAGGTTATCTTTCTCAAAACTATTTTTTTAGATAAGAACTATTCAAGATGAAATGATGTATATGAGCTATAATAAAATGTTAAAGACATGATAGGATATAGAACTATAGATTGCCAATTTATCAAAGTTTATGATAAAACATGACTTCATATCTATAACAGTTTAATAGAAAGATTAATATGATACTGCCATATCTACAATATTTATACTAATTAGAGACTAAATTTACTTTACTGATATTGAATGATATTTCAAAGACAATGCATATTTCATGTTAATAGAATTCTAAACTTTAATGATAAAATAAATATCTATTTTGTGAGAGGCTCATTAAGCTCCCTTTTTATAGTATCTATCTTCGTTAATATATGCTTTGTCTTTTGAAATATTAATTAGTCAGCGAGTTGACTGATTTCCCAAATATTTTCCTTCATTTCTTGTAATGATAACATTTTCAACGACATTCTTACACTATATGCGCACTTTGATAAGAAAAATATAGCTACAAAAATGGATACTAATGACAGCTCATTAACATTGGCGAAAAGAAAAATGTTGTAGTTTCAAGGGAATAATATGAACAATATTATAATTGAAATAAATACCATATTAATTATAGCTTACCACTATATCACGATGATAAGCAAAATAATTTGTATAATATAATAACTTGCTTAAACGGGTAATTGTGAATACGCAATTTTATTGCCATAAAATGATTGTAACTAATATTTAAAGTTTTAGAAGAATTACTTCAATTATATCCGAGCAGTTGGTAACGAATTAACAGATGTTAACCTAGAACGTCAATTCCATAGAGTAATTACACATAGTTTTGACTCTTATTGATTTAATATGCATCGCGCTGTTCAGTTTTGTCAATATAAAGTTGTTTTATTTTAATGAATTTGAACTAAATGGGTAGACTAAAAGTAGTGTTAAATTCATTTTAAGAGCCAATATACATATTCATACAACTTTAACATACGTAAGTTGTCTGTAATATATAAGTCATTGCCTGTGTATCTAAAACTGTTTTACTGCATAAACAATTTAATTGCTATGAATTTTACAAACATATGTTAGAATGTTTCTGTATTGCGAGAAAAATATAAATATAATCAATAGAACTTAATATTAACACAAAATTAATTATTAGAATTATAAATAATAGACATGTGTCATAGAACAAAAAGGAAACCTACGAGGATATATATTAGTCTGGTTCTTATTTTTGCATTTACTTAATTTGTTTAGCGTGTAGATGTTAAATTTATATATACATACATGCCTATTATTTCATATGTATCTATATAATAAGAGTAGGGTTACAATTTTATAAAACGGTAACTTTAAAACAGGCTTCTTTAAAAATGCATCTAACGTTTAACGATAAAATAGTAAAAAAAATTGATAAATAAATAAAAACATTTTAGTATTACACAATTAATTCCCGTATAGTTGTGATAACAGTTTTCTTATAAAATATGGTACTCTGTATAATAGATATTTTGAGAAAAAGAAATGAAATATTCAAATGTAGGTAAAATAATACAATGTATTGTATTCCATTCTAACTCTTATGTTATGAATTTTGTCTGCAATTTAAAACTACTAAGTCAATACATTTGTCAATACAAGTCAATACAAATCAATCAAGACACTTATAAGTATTTTTTAAATAAATAAATTAAAGGAATTATAACATTTTGACGAATAAATATATAAATACATGACATTTTTCAGATTTACTGGTTACTTTAGATTTGGTTACAAATAAATTATTTTGTAGAAAATATAAATTTAAGTATTATAGTACTTAACACCAATTAGTTAATACTTCATTAAATATAAAGATTTTTTCTCGTCGTTGATTTAACATATTACACTGCATCTACAGTTAAAACAATAGAAAGTAAAAACTTTGTTGCTTTATGGTTTGTATAATTGTGCTTTTTGTGGCAGGTAAATTTCACTGCTGACCAATATGTAAATCTAGTCAAGAACATTGTCAAATTACTGGTTGAGTTATATGAAAACGACAGTTATAATCTAACTCAAAATAACATAAATGGAGCCGAGCATAGGTATACTACTGCAAAACAGATTCGTATTAATACTTATAGCTGTTTCGTCGATGTTAGGGATATTCAGACAATACTAAACATCTAGTAGTACACATCTTAATACTTAGTTTGGTATTTAATCAATGTTTGGTGTTTTGTTTACACTAGAGTTGAAATGACTTTATTGTAGAAAATATTCAAATATATGTATAACAAATATATTTGTAAATAATGTCAACTAAAACGTCCAATTCTCATTTTAGATCCAGGAATTAATCTGCTCCCCGGTCATTGCTCATGTAACTCACCTTTGTAGAATATTCCACATTCAGTAGCGTCTTGAAATTCACAGTCAAAGACGTTTTCAAGGAACTGGCGGTCCACAACGCGATAGGTCATGTGCTCAATATCACCCTGGTTTCAAGTAAGGGATGGAATTAAACGGTTAACGCGATTAGGGAAATAATGTGTAAATAAAGATAAATATACATTTTTCAATCATTTATGAAATCATGATAAACAGAGCTCACTTTCTAAGTAACCCCTTAGTTGAAATACCTATTTTTTAGCTCAAACTATATATATTGGATTCAGGATAATATATTACAAATTAAACCGTGTCACTTAACGCTCAAATAGAGTCTTTTTAAAATAAATTTATTTACAATCATTAAATATATAATAAATCATAGAAATGTAAAAATTTTAAACCATGCGAGTAACCAAATGAGTGTATTAATAAAATGTAAATAAATAGTGATACTTTATTAAAAAGAGTCATATGTAACGTAAAACTTAATAAATGTCGAAGCTTTTTAAACATTTTTATTTATGTTATGATACAGATTTAATTAAACTTTAGAAAGAATCATATTAAAAATATTCTTTAGAGTTTAATTAATTTTATGACTTACTCGTCTAGATCAAAAGCTAATATAAAAAATCATTAATTTTAATATATTATATACATATTTTAATGCAGAATATATATATTTACAAGAAAGATTCTAGTTTTTTTTAAGTTATCAGCTGGTGTATCGAATTATCCAAAATCCGAAAATATTTTACGTCGTTTCAAGATTTATTATTGTATCTGCAAATTGTGCGCAGAAGTGGTCGGTAGAACAATATTTATGAGTTCAAAGGTTGACAAATACTGGTTAAACAGACAGTTTATTCGGCCAAATGTTTTACGTGCGACACAGAAAACCCATGTATAACTAGTTTAATAAAACTGAATTGAAACCTAGCCTTATATAAAACCAGAATAGAAAGTTCAAAGATTAATATACGAACAGATATTAAAACAAATTATTCAACCTTTTAAGACATTTAACTTGAGTAGCGCAATCACCAGAAAATAATACAATTCAATGAATATTGAAGAATTTCGCTAAATATAATTTAAATTAACTAAAAATGTGTTTATAATTTTAACTGTAATATATTTTATAGAGTAATATACAACAGAATAACGGAAATCTGCAATACATCAATGGTAGGTTCAATTAAGACATTGTTTCAAATTATGGTTTATCAAATAACGCATGGGGTGTTCCATAGGCAGTACTAAAACAGATATAACAAGTCCAATTAGTATAACGATATGCAAATAGCCTTTCAAGAGATTTTAAATCAATTTTAGAACGCACAACGAAATGTGTTATGTCTAATAAAAATGTTTTTTTAAATTAAATGGATAATAATTAATTAGATGTGATCAAAAATTATAAGAGAAATATTGTAGAACACTAATACTTATTAATTAATACTTTTTATTGAAAAGACTAATTTCATTCGAACAAATGAACATTCATAATTGAAGTGACTATGTATAAGTAATGTTTTGTCAAATTATTTATTTCAAAGATTTTATTTGTTTTAATTTTAAATTATCGTGATCCTGAAAACACCAATTTATTATAACTAACATTTCGTTGTATAAAAAAACTTAATTATCACAGATATAGATTTTACTTTGGCTCATTAGTATACTCACAAAGTAGAAATATGTCTAAATTGATCCTCAGATGGATTAAATATAACAGTCTACAATATTAATAGTAATAATGAGTATATATATTAACTATATCACAAAAATAAATAGTCTATATGTGAAATAAAATGAAACACATAGATGGGACGCTATAAATATTTATTAAATTGGGCAAAACCCATAATATAAAAATTCAATTTATGAACTCTCGAATTAAATTTCACAAAGTAATATATAATTGTTTAAACATACTCTTAAATGATCTTAAATTATACGTAAAAGTAAAATATTTTAAACAAAACAATAGAAATTTAATGATATGGAAACGATTTTTATAAAAAAATTTTAATACTTTACTGATTAACTTTTAATGTTATTTTTTTAGAACAGACAAAAACAGCCGTAATCGTTCTTTATACTGACCAATCTAACACTTCTTAAATCGAAAATGCATGTTATAGATTGAATTGGTGATCGAAATAATAACACAGTAATATAATCCCATTCGCATCAGGCTATGTATTCTGTGTCTTATGATATATCAGAATGAAATGAACTATTTAATAAGAGCAATACAAATTGACAGCCGTGGTCACAGAAAACTTTCTTGATAATACCTGTCTGTCTTACGCTTTTTGTCTTTAGTTGGGTTCTTAGCAGCCACGGTTTTAAAATCCAAGTAGTGATAAAAGAAAATCGGATTTTTGGCTTCATTTTTTCATCGAGTATCAACTCCAAGTCACTCACCTTACTAATGAATCGGGCCAAAAAGGAGTTGAGTAAACGGTAGGTCTCGGCCCAGTTGTTGATATTGAACTTGCTCGGCTGCAGGTTGGGTGCACTCAGTCTCTCCCAGTTCTTGCGCATGCTCCGTGGGAGGGCCATAAGAAAGGTTTGCTGGTCCGAGTCAACACCCAGACCCCGCTTGGCACACACGCTGTTCCTCTCCCTCTGAAGTTGACGGTACATCGATCGCAGGCCCACCTATGTGTCCATATATACACGGGGGGGGGGGAGCGGGTTATTCTTGGGAGTTGAAGGCATTTTAGGTTTCTTTAAATTAATTTAATTAACTGCGGAATAAGTCTGATAACTGCGAAATAAGCTGTCCATCAATGAACTAAGATTGATTAAATGTATAAATCTGGGAGAGGAAAGAGAAATGATGTGGAAGATATTCTTTTTTGTGAGAATGATCTAAAAATAAATTATAACTTCGAATTATATTACGAATTTAAAGTAGATCAATGCTATATGATTAATCTTTGTTTTAAAGATATTTATGTTCATAAATAGAAACTTTTGCAAATTACAATTTTTTTATTATTGTATATAATATATACATATCATGCAAAATGTAATATTGACGCGATATAATGTAAGTTCATAAATATCACAAAGAATTGTCCAATTAAAAAAGAATTGTAATTTTGATAAATTCTTACAATTTGTACAAACTTGAAGTTAGTTAGTAAATAGGTGTATGCAAGGTCTGACCTGGGCAGTGCCGTGTACCGACTGGCCGTGTATGTAGTATCCAAATTGTTTCTGAGCCATGATGACGACAGAGACATTTGAGACAGAGCAAAGGTCCACATAATTCCCTAGTTGGTCCGCCACAAACTTCTCGTGAATCAAAATGAAGTATGCCCACTGGATTGCAGCTAGGTAGTTCGGATGGGACGGGGAATGACAACATCGGGAATAATGTTTATAGAGTGAACCAAAGAAAAGTAAATATTATTATGTACGTAATGCATACTATAAATACTTTTAAAATCAATAAGAAGGTACACAATGTATTTTAACTATAAAATAGTGAAATCACTAAATTAATAAAAATATATTTCTAAATTAGAATTTTTGGTTTTGAGCTAAAGGTATATGTTAGTATAAAACCAAATCTAATAGAATATAATGTGATTTTAAAACTTATAAATATGTAGTAAGCAAACTTTTAGTTTAGATCAATTATTAAAATTTTCAAAAGTAAAAAAAACATTTTACAATAGTAATTAAAAATGTTTGCCAATCGCCGCATATTCAAATGTCAGACGCGTTTTGCTCTTTATAGAGCTCATCAGAGACTGTCGAGTATCGAACCGGAATGTGGTCCTCACGATTACAGTGCGAACACTATATCAGCTTGACCAACGCAGCCTGGTTGATTAATAATTATTATTATTCAGTGGGATTAACTGTTAACGCAAGCGATCTGAGTCATTAAAGGGAGACGCATGATGTCGTGGCTAAACATCACTTGGTATTGATATAACAATAGATACCGTAATAAAAATAGTCATATTAATAAAAGTATGTGACTTGTTAAGATCAATTTTTGACAATTTATATTATATTACAATTAGATCAGTATATTTTAACCCAGAGGAAATATCAAGATATCTGTCGTACAAATTTATCTGCAAAAATTAAAGTGGATAGCTAACTTATGAAGACGACAATGATACATTGCCTATTGATTGAAATTGAAAATCAATATGGGTAGTTAGAATACATAGTTAATTACAAGTCTTAAAGACTACATCATTCAATATTTTGTAATACGACATTTTTTGTATTTATATAAAAAATCTTTATACGATTTTTTACGTTTTAGTAAATTTTGTAAAAAGCAATTTAACGCACGAAGCATAATTTAAAATAATAAGTATTATATACACAATATGACTACATCCGTTATGAAACTGAACCAAATAATGCATGAGTATTATACGCTAAAGAGTGATGATACCTGCTAGAAGGTAGACCGCAACAATGAGGGCGAACCGGAAGAGCCGTGAGTGAACACTCCTGTAGGTGAGGTCAGCCTCGCGCATGTAGGGGTCTGCCGCGGCCACAGTCTCGTAGTTGAGCACCTGCATCACCACGAGGACAGAAAGAACAGACAGAAAGGGAGAGGTCTTCCGAATTGTCTGGATCTCGTTCCACTCGTTCGCCACCAAATAGGTTCGCCATATCGGAGCCGTGTCGATTGATGAGCCAGTACCGTCGGTGTCTCTGGAAACGAGGATAGTCACAGAATAGCATATTAAATTAGTAGGACAGTAAATGTACTCACACACGTTATGCAATGTTCAGAGAAGATGCCCATTATTACGTAAACCGTAATATACGTAATATATCGGCACATATTTTACACGACGAAAGTGTTATATAAATATATAGGCTGTCAGTTGCCATCTAATTTACTTATAGAAATGATCTTAGACATAACTCCAAAGCCAAAAGTCTTTGATCGTCAAGTCTGGAATTTAGTGTAGTCAATAGATGGGTCCATTTCGTCCAATCGCTAATCTTCCAGTGATTGGTTAGATGCTTCAGTAATCAATTCCTTACGAGTATATCTCAAAGACGTTTGAATACGTTGTTGTTTTTCAAACGTCTTTGGTATATCTTGATAAAGGGTGGCTATTCTTGTTAGTATAAACTGTGTTTCCTGTGTTTCCTTCGGATGAAAAAGATATCAATACTGTTTCCAATACAGCAGGCTCATTTTCATTGGATTAAAGAGGTTATTAAACCTTAATTGAGAAATCTTATTCGATTTTCAATAAAGGTCGATATTGAAGTTATAATTGAAATGAATTTTGAAAGTAAGCTTTTTACAAAATACTGTATATATCTATCTGATAAAATGAACAAGTATTAGGCTTTTATTAAAATATCAATTTTAACATGATATGCAGTTATTTTAGGACATAAGTAAGTATCACAGTGACAAATATAATACTTGAAGGCTATGTTAAATGAAAATTTTGCCTGCTTTTATTATTAACTACATTTTTTAAATCCATATCAAATGTATCATAATATTCAATATATATGTAAAATTTTATATACGACTTTTCAATTATTTACTTTTCTTATTGTTCATTTACTTATTACTTTATTATTGTTATACTTACAGGTTCATTTTCATTATTGAATTCTTTGTTTATTTTATTTATTGAAAACATTTAAAAAAATAAGATGAAATCATTTTCTATCAAAATAACCTCAATAAGTTATCATTAATCGAACTGAAATTATTATATCGTTTCAATAAAATGTAACTGTGTAATTGATTAATTTAGTCAACTTGTGTTTCCTCACTATGTAAATATTAAATATTTCTTAAAAGCAAAGAGTGTGGTAATTGATTTACTCTATGTTGCAGATGAGTTGTGCTGTTAATAGGAGTACATAGTACACTAAATCTAAAATAGCGGAATAATTTTGGTTTTAATAATTAATATAAGACTTTTTCATGTACGCATCACAGAATTAAAGTAACTAGATTGAAAAAATACACAATTAAAAAACAATATTAACATACTGCCAATAAAATATATTCCTTGAAGTAGTGTTAAGAAGTAGGTTTGAGTAGCCTTACATTTTAATAAAAGTATATTACCTTATTTATGTCATCATTTGCGTAAATGTGTGATAAGTATATATTATAAAGATTTAGAAAAAAATGTCCCATCCCATAGTTTTAGTTATGGCCCCCTTTCATCTACCTGAAACAAAGGAACCGCCTACTCTACCTCACAATATCCTCTGACTGCACTTCTCCAAAGTACGCTACGTACACGGCCGGGACCTATCTTTACTTTACTTATTATTGTAATTTATTTTTAATAAATTATATTACTATAAATATATTAATACGAGCAAGCACCTATTATTTAATTATATTATTGATTTTGAAATTACTCTTTTGAATGTAATATTATTTATCTCATTTTTTCTAATTACTGTCATCATTTATTCCGATTAATATAACACTTAAAAACCTTAATTAATTATATAGAAACTATAATACAATATTTATAACTTTATAACTGTATAGCTATGCATATAATACAACAAACTGTATAACAATTTTTCCTAAATTTGTTTTACGTAGTTTAGTTTAATAATTAAAAACGAATTAATATATTTTTATATTCAATAGTTATTTTGAAAATATGTAACAAACGCAACATTATTATAACATAAATTTAAATTCAGTCATATCATTACATACATTTATAAACTTAAAACAATGGGTCGGAGCAGAATTAGACATTTGTATTAAGTTGTCACAATCTTAACATATGCCTTAGAAGAGTTTCGAGTTACACCTATTCATCTTAAGTTTGCACTATTCGAAGTTCTAAATATATATAGGACTTATGACAGCTTTGATATTTTCCTACATGAAGTACAGAAAATGGCTTGCCGATACAGATATATAATATGAATATAATTGTAGGATCATCTAGCTAGTCTAAGGAGACCTAAAATCAAACGAAAAACAAGAGCCTACCCCTCTTGTGGTGTATTCTGTTTCTTCTGCTTGAGGTTCATGAAGGCATCGATGGGCGGGCCAGGTTGACGCTCCCAGTCGAGGAAGAAGATATCCACAGTGCACTGCGAGGCCAAGAGGTGCACAATCTCCAAACACTTGAGCCCGAATGCCACGCTGATGTAGACGATCATGAAATTCTCCTGGTCGCCTGTGGGAATGAACACTGCGAATATATCCTGGCTCTAGAGAGGAATGGAGGTGAGGAGTGGATTGGTCAAAGTGGTAAACGACGTATACGACTTCAGTTTTTCTGTAATGTTGAGATGTATTAAATTACAAAATAAATGTTATGTTTCAAATTCAAAATAAAGTCAAATAAATATCAAACCTTTCGGCATTGAAAGAAAACAAAAAATAATGAGATGAATTAGATATTTGAATAGAAAATAAGTTGTGTCCCATATTAGAAAGAACAAATAAGCGATTGAATTCAATATTTATTGCTTAAAAAATCTATTCATACCTATCGCTTGAAATAAAACAGATATATGGAAATCATAATAATTCCCATTAAATAAGGTGTAGTGGAATACACTAGTGTCATTAGCAGGCGTAGATTTAGGAGGAGGGGGCTCATCTCGCCCGGACAAAACCACCCCTAAAACATTCTGGTGCGCTTTTAATAATAACACCATTTAAATAATTTTGAAATTACGTCTAGTCTATTTTCACAAAGAAAATTATATTACTAATAAACTTATACATATTTTTATCCTCTGTATATCTTAGTAGCACACATATTGTTAGGAGCTTGCAATTGAAGAAATTAATAAAGCTAGAAGCACCGACTCTCAAATTACAAAACTTAAATTTAAAACAGTTGGTGAAACACGCAAACTGAAAAGCATTTCAACTATACAAGAATTTGAATACTCATATGGGCCCCTTATTCTAGCATGTCTTGAGCTATCGGGTCTTCTGAATCAGGTTGGGATAGTATAACAAGTGGAAAGGCCTTTGGTTTACTAAAGAGGATAACAAACTCAACATTTATTGCATTTTTTTGGCTACATAAAAGGTTTAAGTTCAAAGCTGTAGGGATCCACAATTATTAGGCATTGATCAAATCTTTAAATGGATAAAGAATGTATACAGTCTGTATTGATTGGAATAAGGAACATGCAATGACGAAAAGCTTAATGGTCTGTTTAACAAAATGAAAGCAATGACAGAAATGTCTGTGATTTCATGCTTCGAACAGCTGAGTCAGATGATGTGGTAAACAAACTAACAGAAACAATATCCCTGCATAAAATGCAGAAGATTGTTTCCGGCGAAATATTGTATTATCTATTTTAGATTTTTTGTTGCAAGAAATAGGTATACGATTTAGTGATCTCTGTGCGAAAGCTATTTGATCAATGAAACTTATTCCAGCTATCTCTTTCAACTGTGTGATATTAACTTTAATTGTTATAAAGATGATCTGCCTCTTTTAAGATCTTGTCCTAGTATGTTTCCTAATATTATAAAAATATTAAATTTGCTTCTTTTTGCAGTTACATCCACTGAAGTTGAACGCGCTAGGTTTGCAAGAAAGCAACCACGAAGCCTGTAAGGTACCTTAATAATTATTGCTCTATATAAGATATATACTTACTTAATTTACGAATACATTATTAAATTTCAACTGTAAATACGATACGTATCTGTATAGATTAACCTATAACCATACTAAGAATATACTGCTATAATTATAATATATCAATGATAATGTATATGTGTATATATACTGGGTGTCCCAGATAGATATGCCCGCAATATAATTTGAAGTATTCTATTTTATGGATCCTCATCAAAGTAATAACTATGAATTATATCTCTATTGTCTTTTCACATATCAATTGTTAGCATGTTATTAAAAAGCTATTATATTGCAATAGGAAACACACCTAGTCTAAAAGAAAAAAAGAATAAAATTCCTCAGATTATTAACTTAATACTAACTGAATAAAACACAAAATGAGTGCGAATTACTTGAAAATAAATAAATTTAATGTTTTTAAATTATCCCCTATAAAAATTGTATGCGATTTTGTTTTTATATTCAGACTCTAAATGTTTTATTTCTGGTAATAAATACAATCAATAGAGTCATCCTAAAATATTAATAAGTATATATACATACATATAAGTATATGTCCTGAAATTGTATATAATATGTATAATATATAAAAGTAAATAACGCGAATGTCAGATCCTTTTATGTATACCATCATGGGAATATTATATAAATCCCTGAAATCAATAGATTTATATTTGTCAGATTATTGACCCTTTTTAATTCTTTGGGCCACTTTAAATGAAATTCCGGAATCCGTGCTTGATTAGGGCGATCTCAACAGCTCTTTTCCCCTTACAATGAATCTTCAGCTGATCGTGCCCAGACTTAAATTTTTAAAGTTAAGTATTTAACCGAATCTTTAGCAAAATATATTTAAAGTAATTAAAAACAATTTCACGAAATCAAAACAGAAATAATAATAGTTATTTAGGAAAACGCGATATATAAATGCAGTGAATATACTAATGATGTAGATGTACATATGTTGTCAATAGATATAACTCGCTAATATTATAAATTGTATGAGGAACATTTTTTTCTAAACTATAGTATCTTATTGTTTTCGGGAATATCTAATAAGGAAATCATCCTCCAATCAATAATTAATCTTCATTTACCTTGTAGAAAAGGATGAAGTAGAGCGCCACACAGAATATGACAAGGAGGAAGACATTGGAGACAGCCGAGGTCGCAAACAACACCACTTTGAGAACAGTAACCAGCTCTACGCCCTCCAAACCGGAGCGCTTGGCCCAGGACCAGGTGCGTAGAAAGGCATAGCAACCAGCCACCGCGCACAGACTGCCCATGGCAACACTCAGATGGTAGTGGAAGCTGGTGAGGGATGAGCTGTAGACCACTGCAAACTCAAGCTGCATACCAGGTCGATACAATGGGCACAGAATTAGAAGATTGTGTCACATAAGTACATGTTATACAACATTATAACAGAATAACAGAATAGTGGTTTCTGCTGTTGGCTGCTAATTGCACCCTTGGTGATTCTTTTTCTAGATTGAAAATATATTTTTACGAGCGGATTAAGCAATTTTATAATAAAAGGTATGGAATATAGAAATCGTTTGACATACAAAATGTTTTTCTTTTGTTTCAAAAAGGTGGATTTCTCTAAATAACAAATGGATTTATATTCAATTTTAGCATGCTTACCAGTAAGATAGTTTATTCTTTTAAAATTTATACATTATTAGTAAATTATATTACATTTAAAAATATTTTTTCTCATATTTTAAAGTTTAATGATAAAATTTAACTTTTTATTTAATTATATCATTTTTGTTTATATTTTTTTGATGAGTTTTGTTGAAGTTTTGACTTCATTTATAAGACTGCAGTCATTCTATTTGTCAAATATACAAATGATATTCTACTTTCTTATAAAAAAACATTCTGCGTATCTGAAAAATACTTCTACGTGATTATCATGTTTCTCATAAAACATGTTTACAACTAATAATTATTATTAAGTTCTATAATTTTTGGCAATAAATTATTGGAACAAATTACAAACGGTGAAAAAAATTAGCAAAAAATAGAAAACGGAATACATACATATAAAGTATATGATATAGCATCTACCACGTGTGCAGTGTAGTTCCCTCACCGATATTATAGAACAGACACTGTGACTTACAGGAACTGTGTTTCCCGGTCCCCTTTTGTCCTTGAGGACACTGGCATAGTCGATGTCAATGACGGGGGGATAGATGAGGCCCAGATGACGGTTATTCTGGTTCTCGTCCTGCTGTTCCGAAATGGTTATCGTTATCCGTCGGGCATAGGTAACCCATTCGGCCACTGAAGCGGTCGTGTTAGCAACAAAGAAATATAAGTACGTAGACCAGCTAATGGCGGCTTGTTCATATCGCTAGTACGCGAGGAGAGTATGGTTTAACGAAGCTACATTTCTAAGCTATTTATTGACGAACCAATTTTATGCTCAAATATGGGACTAATGTATAATGCATGTTTAAATTTTTTAAATATTGCTTAATTAAAAATGAATTTTTAAATGTGTAAACTGCACATTATCGAATTTAAACTAATCTATTTTCATTTTTTTGAGTCGTTAGCTTCTGCTCGCTTAGATTTCTATTATAGTTATAGCATAAATCAAAATGTCCCGATACTTAGTAGATGAAATAGTACATATTTATATAATCGAATTCAAAAGAGAGTCTATATTTGCTTTAACCATAAATTGAAATATAAATTAATTTAATACGATAGTTTATCAATTTATTAAACCCATACAAATAGATGACTAAGAACTAGGAAATTGTACAGTTCCGTAATGTGTAGACGCTTGGCACTAAACTATTTAAGAGATGAAATATACGTGGCTTTATGTTCTACTTCACGGGTTACCAATAGAATAGGCATAGAAATAGGTGCGTGCACAAAATAGTTTTTAAAAATTTAAATCCATGTAACAAGTATCGACTGGTTTGGATTTAAGTCTACTTAACAGAGCAACATAACTTATTATAGGAAAATACAAAAGTATTCAAAATTTATCACAATACATATTATGTATAAGCGGATTTACTGATTTATTTTGGTTTAAAGAGAGGCCTTTGGTATCGGTAGCAGTTCTGACTGCCGCCATGTTTAAATAAAAATGTTGTTCTGAGATTAAGCATTAGTTTCAATGTGGATAATTTCATGAATCAAAATAACCTTCTTAATTTAAAAGTAAAATATATCTTCACACGACCACTGCTTTGACCAAAAGTGACCTCGCTTTTCAATTCTCATACAAAAAGTACATGGGAAGACAAATTTAATTAAAAACATTTCATTGAATTAGATCTCTTTTTCTCATACACCATTCGATAGACGTCCATACTCTCTAAAAGTATTGACCACGAGCATACGAAATGATTCCCACAACGCTGAGTGTGGTTCCACCTCGCGTCACTCACCCGGATTGGGGTCCTGTGGTGTGGGAGTCGGTTTAGCAGCCACGTTGTCCACCAGGAAGAAGCGATGTGTGGGAATCCAGTCAGTCTGGAAGCTGCCGGCATTGGGCTTCGTCCCGGTCTCTGAGATGAGTTGCTTCACACGAACAGGGATCAGGAATGGAGTAGAGCCGAATTTTAGATCTGATGCCCAGTTGAGAGTTGTTTCTCTTTAGTTAAGGAATTTTAGGCTATATAAATAAGTGTATTGAGCTCCGTACACCCTTTTATTACTATATAAGACGTTTCCACGATGATAAAATAACTAAATGACAGGTAATATCTGTTATTACAAAAGAGCAATTAATATAGCTCGCATTAAGTTTTTTTATTGAGTTTAGTTTTTTTTCTTTCTAAATACAGTCAATTTAGGAAGACAAAATCTAACAGACAATAATAATGATGAAAAAATTACACAACGTAATGAAGCAATAATTATCATCCAAAAATAATGGCATTACCATAGAAAATATGTATTCAGTCAGCATGGAAAAGAAAATATACACAATTTTAATATATTCTTATTAAAAACTAAATATGTCATGAAATAAGAAGTTCTCTGTACATATATTTTCATAAAACCCATGGAATTGCATAACTATTCTTAACACATAACTATCATTAACAAATAACACATCGTATTTTACATTATTAATACATATAAAGTCTCTATATAGTATGAAATTAATGTCATATATTATACTGACTATATAACTATAGACCGTATAGATCGTATAGACTACAGTTTGTAAAGCTTCCTTATCACTAGACATTTAAATGAATCCTGTAATCATTTGAAAATGATCGATTTATTATCTCAATAATAATCTTGACTTCTAATGTGCATCAAGACATCATATTATATTAAAATTTATATTTTCAGCTTACAGAATAACAATTATTGTTCTATTTAATTTGGAAATTTTCATTTAATTAGTAAAAACATTAATGATAGGATACAGAGGTCGTAGAAGATGGGAGGATTTCTGGATTCATTGAAGAGATCGTCGACGTTCAAGTTACACTGAAAAAGAAAAAAATAGTCACACATTATTTACATATTGGAAAGTTTCTGTAAAATTGTCATTAACAAAATGTAGTATTTAGTAACTAAAAATTTGTAGTACCACAAGTTTGCATTGAAATACTATGATATAGCCATAATGGATTATTCTATATATAAAAGACTATGATTAATATGTTTTAAGTTTGCAACAGACAATTACACTTTTACTAATTTAATTAACTATAAAAAATAACTATCATTCCAAAAATAGCAGTAAAGTCTATATCTACAAAAGATTTGCGGCTGAAAATAAAATATTTCAAATCAAAAGCACAATGTATCATACACTTGATCATAACGGTATGTGATAGAATTATCAAGATAAGAGAATTTGAGAGCATTAGGAATCATCTCAGAAATAAAAAAAACATTGCTTTAAAATAAATATATAATTGAAGCTTTGTATTAAAAAAAAAACAGTTTTATTATCAATTTATAAATGAAATAAATCAGATTGTGTAAACCAGTCATGTGCAACTAGGTTTACTACAATAATTTTACCATACATTTTAAAGTAGGCATCTTATTTTAAACTCATATACGAGTATAATATCTATGACTAATAGGTAATACATTTATTATGCATACACCCAACTATTTATTAGAATAACATTAATTTGATGCATAATACAATTAAACAACTAAAGCTATCGATACACTATCGCTAAGAGTCTAGCGTGTAATCAGTGTATCGATAGTTGCTAGCGGCTAGACAGTTGCTTGGCCATTACAATCTTATCCAGGAAAGTTATACTTGAGTACCTAGTTGAAATTAAACTTATTTTGGGGTAATTATTTTTACTTTTATCAGGTTGGGAAATTATCGCTAATATACTGTAAAAAGTATGCAGCAAATGACAGAATTAGTATAATGTTCAGACACCACAAGAATAATTAATTACTTAAAATGTAAAATGAGTATATTTTGTACCCACATAGTCTTTATGCAGACTATGTAGTTATATATCGGTTAAATGTAGTTATAAGAATTATAAAATCAAACAATGCATAAAGATTAAATAATGATATTATTTTTAAATATATTACGATTTTATATAACATAAAATCTAAACACTTTTTTTAATTAAAACGAAACAATGCATAGAGTATAAACGCGTTTTATCGTGTAATTTGTTTGGCGCTGCCGAATACAACTTACTTAGTTACGTCGCTGTTGCAACATTACACATAACTAAATACAACAGATAACTTTATCAATAAATAAACAAATAATCGTATTCTTTACACACATTATCTTATACCTATATGAATAGTAAAGTAGTAAAACTGAAGATTTAGGAATTTGCTTCATATTTATTATTGATTAAGTTGGAAAATGCTTCTAAGTAATCGGATTTTATTGTAATCGGATTGAGCATATGAAATGAAAACGGATATTAATTATTTTGTCGAGATGTTGTTTTACTTTTATAGCTATACAAAGCAAACAATTATTTATTCTCATCATATTTACAACATAATTAACAGTATAAGCATTTTGTCTTTTCTATTTAAGGGTACAACTGCAGAATTGAATTGAAATAAATGTCCAGCCAAGCCTCTTCTATTCTCCAAGGGTTCAAATGTGACTCACCTGTCGATGGTAGTTGGTACCGAAAGTGAAGGCCGCCTTTATTTCACTGTAGATGGTTTGACATTGGTAGAGCTGCTTGCTAGTGTCGTTGGTGAAGCCCAGAAAGTTCCCGGACAGGGAGTATTTGGCCATCAAGAAGGACAGACGGGATCCGCGCCGGTACGCCGTTGTGATTGTCCGGTCGATGAACACGTCCTTCGGCTCCTCAAGACGAGGAAGTTCTCCATTGCTAGATGGCACGGATGTAGATCGTAGAGAAAAATGAGTTGAGTGACTAAGAAGATCTTACAAGTACAATACACTGTCTTAGTTTTACCAGCTATTGTGGCAGCTGAATGCATATGTATATTGATGTATTTTCAAAACTGTTAAATTCTCACTTATTTATTAATAATATATACCTATTGCATATTAAAGCCAAATAAATCTACAATTTAAGAAAAGTCAATATAAAATTAGAGTGCCGCCATCTTATCGTTTTATGTAGTTTATATGAATCTTGAGAAACATTTAAATTGTTAATGCCTTCCAAAACTGATATAATGGCAGCACTCTGCTTTATTATTTTACAATAAAGTAACAAAAATGCCGAGGATATATTAGAATATATCATTATACTAGAACATATAAATGAATGACAAACCTGTTTTCCATGAATCTATATTTCCTACAGGGGCCCAATGGATCTCCAATATTGTAAAGTGTCATGGAGCACATATTCATAAGAAGGTTGCATGCAGTGAAATTCTTGTACTGATTAAGAAGATACAGATGGTGCAAGTCCTTATAAATAGCCTATTATTAACTAGGACAATATGATAAATATTTATTTTACTGTCTATTTTAATTAACTTCTACATTTACTTCTAGCATTTTTTCTTATGTAATTGTAAAATCAATCGTTTTTGTCGGGCGTATCCATAATAATTTATGAAAAATAATAATATATAGAAGTTAAATAGGAACAAAACATTCTTTCAAAAGTTTATCAAAATTTAAGTAATTAAAAAGTTACTACTATTTTTAAATTTAAGTAGTATGACAAATACACAATGAAACTTACATAAACAATTCAAAGGAATCTAAATGACATTCTTTCGCTATTGGAATGCATGGCCGATAGAACATACATGCCAATTAATAAAAATATTCCAAATCTATTTATTATAGTTATTAAAAATATTTGAATAAATAATAGAAAAATGTTAGATGGAAACTACCTTTGAATAATACTTACTTCACACATCTTGAAAGCAGCTGCAGTGTGTTCAGTCAAAAAATGTGAAATTGTTGTTTGCACTGACTCATCCTAAAGTTATAAAATGTCAGAATTACAAACATGAATATGCATTTTTGTGTCTAATAAACGTATTTAAAGTGCTTTGAAACCAGATGGACTACCCAAGCTCAATATATTGTGTTTTATTTATAACAATATTTTAATATACGAGTTTCTACATTATCGAAATTATAGCACATAATATTTATTAATAGTGACTAGTAATTCACTAAATTATATACGCTATGTTATTACAATATAAAAAGTGTGATCTAACATATCTATAGAACATACTTATTACAGAAGAAGTAAGGTCTTTATAGACTTAAAAAAAATTAATTGGTTATTAATATGAAAATATGTAAACGGCTTTTCTGAATATTTAATAAATAAAAAGAAATATAATTTTAATTTTCTGACTGTGTTGTAATTATAAACAAATTGGATTTATAGTCATCCATATAGCTTGCTGAATAGTGTATTTACCCCCACCCGGTCAACAATAACTTTTTATTTTAATCGTTCTGCTATTGAACGATAGATGCAGTTATACTATGGATTATAGACAATGATATGGATCAGAAAACTTACTGGTCGTCGAATCGTCTGAGATGTTGAACTGAGCTTTTCAAAGAAGCAAACCCCACCGAACTATTTGATAGAAAATAACTTGAAATAGTAACAGTAACAAGCATGTAAAACACATTGTATGTTTCTATCTGACAACAGTAAATTGACGCATATGACTGAAAAGTTTGTAATTAACGGAATCTAAAGAGACGATAATATTTTTTCATAACAATTGTGAAATTACAAATTCAATTAAAATGCAAAATTAATTAATATACACAACTAAATGAACATAAAAATAATAAAATGTAAGTATATCTAAATGCCTCCGAATCAAATAGTAGTCAATATTTACAATTGGGAAGTTCATACTAATTGAAATACTTTTATTTGATAAATTATGCTAAATACTATCGTACCGTTATATCCTATAAGGCGTCAAAATTTGTAAAGGAATAACACAGTAAAATAGATTAAATCGAATGCATTGAAAACACGAATTAACAAAAATATGAATATACCATTTAGTACCCATATATACTGTAACAATTAAATATATAAGTAAATAGTTCAGCCACTTACTTACTGATAGGTATAGTAGTTAATTTATAGACATAATAAAACTAACCATATTATCAGCTGGGCATTGACAGGTTTTCAAGCCATTTACAGACGAGATAACTGCTTTAGCAATTGCCATTTTAGCCACCTCAGGACAGAAGATAAAGCTAATGGGGTAACAAGGGATAAACACATATCGTGCCTATACTTTAATTTTATCAATCTTGTGTTTCACAATACCAATATATACAGTAAGTAGATTTAAATAAAGCATTTATTGTCATTTAATGCTTATTATAATGATACTTGAAATAATATTTCACTTTAAAATACCTACCCAAATAGAAGAAAATTAAATATATGTAGGTACATTGTATTACAAATGTGATAATGGCATTTTTTGCATTATTTCACTATTCCTTATAAATGAATATAAAGAAATATCTCTAAATTTTCTGATATTAAAAAAGACGTTCAGTAACAATGTATAAGCCACAGAAAAATATTTAAAAACAAACAATAAATATAATAGGAGTGCAAGTATTAAAATGGTTGAAAATAGCATTATTCCAATAATTCCTTGTGATTATAACAATTATAAAATGTGTTATATGATAACTTTTTCTTCAAAATAAAATTTTAAAACAATTTCTTTTTTAACAGATTTAAAATATAATTCAGGTGCACAAATAAAATTTAGATTCTATAAAATACTAATTAGAAATGTCTCAGATTCAAGTAACCTGGTAAATACACATTAAATACAATTTAATGATAATTAATAGGAAATGCTTTTAATCACAACTCCCTTTGTTGCAGGCAGAGCACTGTATATACATAAATAGCTTTAACCTGTCAAAGAACGTATATACCTATCATGTTGTCACATAATAGATACCCACAGCAACAGTGGAATACCATTTCGAAACCGAGACTCTATAATCAATATCTCATTCGAGAGTCATAAATCGTCGTGTTTATAGTCACCCTTAGCGACCGTTGCTACGGTGGCACGCGATGGTTAATAATGGAGCACAAGTAGGTATACATTCGGCCGCTAGATACACAAGTAAATGTCAGAATTCGGTGTTAGGTCTGCCTCTTAATATCACCATACTCTTGTCAGTGTTTGTATGAACTAATAATGTTCTCATAGATATCTCATAGAGATACCTACGCCTTACAGAAAGAGCTTATTTGAAAGTAATAGATGACAATGCTAACACTTAGCACAACTAGCAATCACGAGGATTTCGATCAATATTAATTAACTCGCTGCTGCATTGAATCATGTAGAAGACGATTCTATTGATAAATGCTGTTTTTGTGATAAACCGTTGTTTGTGAATCTATTTAGCGGAAATTATTTAAAAGACATGTTCTTCTACATAAAATAAAATAAATGTCATTATATTAACATGGCTTCTCTAGTAGGTACTATCACTTAGATTTTGTTCCAATAAAACAATGAATGGCTTAAATAGCTTGTATTTATTTATAAAAATAAAACTATATTTCTTAAAACGTTTATTTATTTTTAGATTATTACGATTAGTGAAATTTTTATTATAATGTAGACATAACATTATTATTACCACATTTCCGTGTAGTGTCTAAAAGTAAAGTAAAAATATCTTTAATACTATTTTTATCAAATATAACTTCTATGCGTAAAAAATGTATCAAAAATCAAATATTCGAATTGATAAATAATATTTGTAATAAGGATTTGAAAGTTATAGTAAATTAGACAAAGACATCATTTCTATGGTTTGTAATAACAATAACTGCCAAAAGCAATGGTTTAAAGAAATAATTTGTAAATAAATTATGCAATGAAAAATAAGTTGTGTAGTAATATTTATAACTACCGTTTGTTTAACAATATATTTTGTATGAGAGGTTTGTGCACGGTAAAGTAGAGTACTCTTTTTATACCATTAACCATATTTTACCCATAATTAAAGAAACGATTATTTCGTAAAATGAAAAGTAAATAAACAAAATATTTATGCTGCAAAAGTTTCTTAAAAAAATATATCAACAGTTTTTGGTTATTACACATAAATATAGAATATATTTTCAACTTAAGTATCTAAGTTAGAAGTAAAACAAAATTGAAGATTCTATATTATTAATAAAAAGAAAATGAAATGTGCGAAGAATATATATGTATATAATTAATATAATATAATTTAATTTAATTAACGACAATATCTGCATATAATGCAATCAAAGTCGAATCAAGTGGCCCAGATCACGGGGAACAAGCAATTGGGAAGTACGCCCACTTCGCCAATGATATTTATTGGTGTGATTGAAGAAGCTTCCCAAACAAATAAGTTGCCACCATAATTTAACTAGATTAATACACCAACTAGGCCTAAGCCGTCATTTGAGATAACACGAGTGATTTTGCCTGATTTACGGAGAGCCATAGTATAGCAACTCGAAAGCAGGATAAAAATGTGTCCTTTTCCAATAATTTTTGTTACACCGTATTTGTATGTGACGTTATTTGCCATTTATGTGTATGCATAATAATTGCGTATAATATTTTAAAGTTTGAATAAAAATAAACTTTCTCGTTTAAATATATTTTAATTGTTGACCCCCACGTTTAAATGTTTTGTAGAAAGAATCGGAGAAACTAAATCGTCAAATAAATACTTAAAACGTGCTGCTATACTTTTACTTCTATGAATATTGTTAATGGAAACACGTTATTAACAACTTGTTCACAAATCGTATAACTATAAATTATATATTCCATTACGTTTATACATGAATAGTCAAAACAATAAATTATTAACAATTAGAGCCAATATGTTATATGAGATTGCACAGAGGAAGAATTATCGATTCTTATATGCAGAGAAATGCGACAAATATGCAACATAAACAAACGATACAAGAACTCTAGCTATTTTCGATTAATTCTCGTTTTTTGTTACCAAGGTAATTGATGCTACACTGTTCTTAGTTCCATTTAGAGTAGAATGCTATAAGATATCATAACTCAATATGAATGTATTTATATAGTGCAAGAAAAGAGCATTATAAGCTCAGTCGATTTCAAGGTATTCTTAGTGACGTATGCGTTATGAATGTGAAATTAATAAACATAAAGATTATTTTAATGGCATGGAAAATATAAAATAACTAATTTCAATATTTTATATATATAATAAGTAATTTTATTTAATACGCGTGTGATAATAATGTGTTATATGTATTCGATAATACAAATGAAAGTTATTTGGTAAAGTTTTTAGTGTGTGAAAATTAATCAGTAATGTCCCAATCTTTTCTACCTATATCTACAAATATATATATAATAAAAATATTAATAAAAAATAAAAAGATACATTAATAAAAAGGAATATTAAGATATGCGTCATTTAATAATCATAAAAACAATAAATGAAATGAGAAGTTAATATACACAGTCGTAAGGAATTTTAAGATAAAAATGTAATAAATATTATTCAATTCTGCTACTCACATATATACGTTTTTAGCTTTTATCACAAACGGAATTTCAAGATAAAATAAATAAATTTGTTTTATACATTTTAACACATAATCAGTTAGTACTATTTTATGTTTCAACTAATTGTCAATTATTTAAATTAAGTTGAGTGTAGCTGCAATACCTTAAAATACTTGTCATTTTATATGTATAAAATATAACGAAGGTATTAATTTATAATCTTCATGAATCGATGATATTCAGTAATTTTCATTACTACACATTACATTTTAAAATTTAAAAAATATCAGCTTCATTAATTTCCGACAAAAAATTTTTTTTTTCAATAAATACGCTAAGTAACCACTCAATTACAGTTTATGAACTAAAAGGCCAGCATTTTAAAAACCCAGGTCTTACCGCTGTTTAGAGGGACTAAGTTCACTAGCGCTCGTTCCTTTAAGACATGTTTGACTTCCCAGCATAACTCCATTTCTTCTCCTTTCAACTAGATTGGTAGATAACAAATTATGGGTTAGTTGATCAATGTTTACTTGTGTGCTAATTAGAAAAAATGTTATAATGTAAATTATGGAAAGGGTTAACTTTTATTCAAAAGCATTTAAGATTTAAGTATACTCTAAAAGTCAAAGAAACTTTTATAGATTTAGTAAAGATTTAACAATGTTATGGTGGTGCTACGAAGTAGTGATAAAATGAGTTTTCAGTCTGATTGATCTTACGTTTATAGGTTCTACATTTCTGTCGATAGAAAATCGTTTTGTTTAAACGTGAAGAGATAAAGCAGTATTACCTATTTAGATTGAAATAATTTAGGCACAAATTAATTATATGCGACTAAATATATTGCGCTGGAGTTTTCCAACAATACAAATTTATTACATTTATACATAAAAGTGACAAGCAAGCTAATGCTTTATTTATTGTTAAATACTAGTAATATATTTGGAATAATAATTTTCAATATTATAAAATTTCCACTTTGAAGACTAGTAAGTAGGTAAACCCCCCCAAATAATAAATGTCTTTAATAAATAAGTATAAACAAATATTACGAGGTGAAAAAGGGTAGAATATGAGTTAAGAAATTTAATAAATATATACCGAAGTACAAACCTAACAAAATTCTAATCCTTCAGAGATTCATTGAAAATCTCGGAGAAACCATTTTATATGATTCTTCAGAGAAACTTTTAGTTGGACATTTTCTGAGTAGCATTTTTAAGATGCCACTCTTCCTTGAATAATTCTCAAGTTAAGAGAAACTCGAAAGAAACTATGTGTATCCTTATGCAATTACATCCTACAATTATTTGTCAACTTAACCACACTCGTTGGCTTTAAGTATATATAATATATATAATTTACGATTCTAAGGGCAATTCACGTCTTCAGGATTACACTGGCTATGTAATCATTGACTACTGTTTATCGGTAAATGTTGTACATGTGAATACAATAAAACTTACAATAAGAACGATAAGACTAAATAATACTACAAATATAGCCATTTTTGCAAGTGTTTAAAGAAAGTAAGTAATAATGATTGAGGTGACAGTTGTATTTGGTAGTTATGCAGAGTTTTTGCTGATGAGTTCCAATTAAGAGGAAACAACTACAGCACAGTCTAACCTTAAAACGATGAACGCAACAAATAACATGTATTTTTTATTCTGGTCAAATTGTTGAATTAATTAATTGTTATATACGAATATTAATATAAATAAAGAAGAATATGTTATAATATTATAAGTAATTAAAATTTAATAATATATATAATTGAAATAAAACATTAATTGTTATATACAGCTCGAGATATTTTGACCTTTTGAATTGCTGTCAACTATTTAAGAAACACACCGATAGATAACCTTTGTCAAATAAATACCTGTTAGTTGTCCACTTGGACACGGTTGGCAAGTACCAGAGACAAGTCTACTTCCACAGGTAACACAAAAGTAGCCATCAGTAGACGAACCCTGGATATATGTATATTGGCGTTATAGAAGGGTGATCAAAACAAGATTAATATGGATCTTATCGTATAAAACAAAAGATTACGATAAATAATGTAGCCACAAATAATGTAATGTAAATTAATTGGTTTCTAAATATTAAAAGTACTAAAACATATTAATGTTTATGTTTTCATAATATATATCAATATATAATATATTAATACGAAAATATACAATTATTAAACTTAAATGTTTCAAAAATGATATTTTGATAAAAAAGCATGTATTTGTTGTAAATAAAAAAATATTCCAATTAAGTCAACAATTTTTCATTTGTAAATACCTTGTCAGCTGGGCATTTTTCGCATTTCACTTGATTACCACCATAAGAGTAAATTATTTTGTATCCCGGCTTGCAAATACAGGAGAGACCTTGAAGAAAAAAATAATCTGTAATTTATAATTTTCATAATAAAATAAAGCAAAGAATGGTTATTAAAGCATTATAATTCTAGAATATGTTTTCATGTTGTCAGTTAGATGCATTAAATAATAATTAATAAACATGCAATTATAACAGCCTATAAATATGAAATGTAAAGATACGATATATGCGTATCATAATAAGCAACTAAATTTACTTTAGATAGGAGAACATATTTGTATGCAACAGTTTTCATCGTCAATATCAAATTTTGATTAAAAGTGATACTGTACCTAAGCTGTGATAAAAGTTGAATGAAGCCACTTGAAACCCACGTCACGATGAACCTGATAGAGACATTGTAGTGTTATAGTGTGATTGTAGACAACCTTTTAAAATGAAGCCTTATACATTTACCCTTCAAGAAAGTATGGCAATTACTAGAATCAATCACACATAAAGATAATTTCTTCTTCAAAGATTCCTTGTTTTCACTGATCAATCTCCTACCAATGCACAGATGTGCTATCAAGTACATTTGTTTTAGCTAAGACAAAAATGATGGTTTAATTACTTGAGACATTACAATAGTAGTCACAATTTATTGACAATGAGAAACAAATGTTAACCTGTGGTGAAAAGAAACTCAATACCATGTTATACTACAATGAAAAAAGTGGCATGGACATGCTTGATTCTGTATGCAGACAGCTCTCAATGAAAGCAAAATACCAGCAGTGCCAATATTCAGTATGTTACAACATCCTGGATATGAAAAGAGTGAAGTTATGGATTTTATATCATGAAAAATGGTAATTGCATCAGTCACTGTAATATTATCTTTGCTTAATTCTGCCAAGACGATCCTGAAGATCTTGTTCATTAATCAGAACTTTCTGTCAAAGTTATTAGTAAATGTGTGGCCTGCGATATACAGCCCCACCGGAAAGAAACGTCCCACCTATTTTTTATTGAAATAATTCATTTCTAAAGATGGTGTATTCACTTCAATTGAAGTATTATTTTTTAAGTGTCAAATTG
>JAYRBW010037993.1:0-11814 GCA_036023295.1 Invenusta paracnida | reverse complement strand
TTATGGTCAAATTAAATAGATGTAATTATTGCTCTGTATTTTATGAAGTACAGCAAATACAGACATATTTGTTGTACTAAAAACATTTTTTTGTAATCAGTAAATCGAGTGACCTAAATAAACATAACTAATTAACAGTTAGAAAACAACAGATAGCACTGCAAATGCAGGCTAGCCAATCAAATTATTCTAAAAATCGTGCTTGTCCATCTTCAGTCTGTCTCGACCAATAGATTTTCAAACCTCTTTTATGTGTTCTCTGCCTAACGGTTTGATAACTGAGTCAGGTGAACTTCACCCAACGGTATACGTTTACGTTTTTTTGTGCATTTCATTTGAAACTATTTTTAGAAATGCATTTAATTCTATGTTAAAAGAATATTTCAAACCTTAAGATGCCCGTCGGATAAAGACACTTTCAAAATATCTCAAACGTTGAGATGCCCATCGGGAAAAGGTTAAATCAATAAAGATTCGAGTACATATTTTGCAACATCTTTAGCATGAAAACTAAAATTTAGGAATCCCATGCAAATTTGTACAAAGTTAATTGAACCCTTTTAAACTTACTCAGTTTTGAGGATGATGTCTCAACAACAGCTTCTGTAATCAAGAGAGAAAAAGAATATTGTTAAATGCGTGATTCATGCGGAGATAACAAATGAATTGACTTATACGAGGAAGGAAGCAAGAATGGGTAAGTTATACCGATATATACCTGATAAGTTCTACGCTATTAAACTGATCAAATGCTTTACATGGCACAGAAAGAATATCTTTCAAAGGGCTATATTGCGGTAACTAACGAAACATTGGTGGCCTTCGTGACGTATCTTTCTCAGCATCGATATCTTTAAAATTCAGGAATAAGCAATTTAAAACAGTGTGAATTGCAGTTAATTAATTTTCAGTATTTCTAGAGGATGCAAATCTGTCAACGTTCTCGATTACCTAGTTACATAGTTGCTTAGTTACCTGGTTACCGAGATATAGCCGTTTTAAATAAATACTGTGTGTTCTGCGAACATAGTCAATTATTTTGTTTTTGTAGAAACTGATGGCAACAAATTGTAAAAAGTATCAATTTTAGAGTGCCGTGGTGTCCATTCTTCAAATAATAATAATTATATTAGCACTTATTGTTTCCTATATTATAAAGCAATCAGAAACACATTAAAGCAAAGTAATCCTATATATATAGTAAAATTTGAAATATATATCAAATAACAATAATATAATTGTATAAGGATAAATAAGGGTCAACTACAATCACGCTTTGTCAATATACAATTTAGTCGCCATAGGCATAATTAAACTAATCAATCGTTAGTTAACTCAATTCCACAGAGCTAATCAGTTTCTGAAAGTCAGATGAACGTATCGTGATCCGAACTTGCTATCTGCAGCTTGAAGGCAGAAGTCTAACCTAACTGGCTTCCACTCTCCTTAAAACTTTAACTGAAACATTGCATTCTTAAACTGTTATAAGTATAATGTATTGGCTTGCTTCACACATTAATAAGTGGAGGCCACATCTTATCACGTCAATAACTGGTTGTACATATATTATTACTATTAAACGTTAAAGTCTATTTTATATCCAATAATTTGTCTAATTTTTATTTGTATAAACTAAATTTGTATGATAGAACAACATATTTAAAAAATAATGATAATGACATACGTATATTTGAGGAATAATGCACAATGAATAACAATAGTAAATTGTACAATTATCTGATCATCGAATTGTGTTATTTAAAGAACATTATGTGAAAAACAGTTTTGTTAGAATATAAAAGTTGCTATAAAATACAGTAGAATATCATATTTGTGGCTTAATTGTAAAAACATGAAATAAATAATTGCAATAATATATAAATAATTTGACCATAACACAGTTTTTGGCTTTCATTTATGTGCAATTATAAGAATAATTTATATTATAATCAAAGTAATAAATAAGTAGTAATTATTAAAGAATATGACATTTTATTTAACACAGTAAATCACCATGAAATATTAGTTTTTTTAGTGTTTTGAAATAGACTTTCTGAAATAGGGGATCAGAAATGCTTATATATATATTATATTAATGCCCGCGCAGGGATGTAAGCGGTACAGTAGGAATGTTTACAAAAACCAAGTTCAATTAATTATTTGTTAACAACTTCCATTGCACTTACTGCTTCCGAAAACCTGAACTTCACACAGAGTAAGATATGTTCCTGTGACAAGCTGAATTCGCACAAATCGAGCAGAATTAGTTTGACAGCTGACTGTGATGACCCTCTTCCCCAATGTGTTTCCTGGATAGCGAGCGCAGACCTTCCATTGACCCTCTTTTTCTGCAGTCTGTGTGGAGACATTGACAAAATAGGTGTACTTTATAAAACAGTAAGATTAATTCCGTAATTTCTCATTTAGATATATAGGCGATCGTGTTATCAGCTAGTTAATTAAAATGTAGATACTTTTATTAGGGAAGCGTTCATCATAAAATGTTTGAATTAAATGTTTACATATATATTTATGATTCTGGTTTTACATTATAAGTGTTATATAAAAGAAATGATCACAATTATCTCTGGTCTTATTGGATTAAGGTCACCTCGCTCAGTTTCGTGTCAACACATATAAGTCAAGACGCAGAAACAACGACACATTAATGATGTAGCAAACGTATTACGTAAAAAAGCTGTATTTGAAACAATGTATTATTGAAATATAAATTACTTACAATATACTATAAGTAGTATAAATATTTGGCTTCAAGACATAATTTATTATTCTCTACCACTTTTACCCCTACAAGTAAGCATACGATGGATCGATTGAAGGTGAAGTATAGTCATTTAAAACTCACAAAGATCTCAAAGTTGGAGAGCCTCTCGGTGCAACAATCCTGTCTGTTGTAGAGAACGACACGATCGATTGAATACGAGGCCTGGAGATCGACCTGCCACCAGGGGCTCTTCTGGGAGTTTGTGTGCGAGCAAGATCTATGGGTGCTATAGTCACCATCGGTATTTCCGTCCACAGCTAGATTGGGTTTTCCTTCTAATCCATTATTGAGTAGACTGCTCTGTTTGGCGGGTTTTCCTCGGGAGACTATGTAAAACACAAGAGAATGGAGAAGAGAGGAGAGGAGTTGTATTCTAAATAATTTAAAGGACAAATGATTACCCTTACTTCCTATTAATATTTAATAAAAGAGCACTTTAACGGTTGGAAAAAAGTTTAAAATATATGCAGCAAATTTGGAACAGCAATAGTTTCATTTAATGAGAAGTTACAAACTATACTAAATTTTAAATTATCAATTCATACGTTTGTATTGTTATCAATACAATAAGTAGTATAGTAAAGTTTTATACCTTCTGTGTTTGGTATAATCTTTAGAAAATGTTTAACTTTGTGTATTTTCATGTTGACTTTCCTAATACACGTCTACAAACATTGAAATATAATTGTACGTTTCTCTTACTTTCTGTCACGCCAGCATCCCCCAAATGGAAAACAACCAGTAAGACTGCACAAGCTGAAAACGTCGTCATAACGCCCATTTTGTATAAAAGTAATTTTCACGTGCACTTAAATCTTGAAATATTCTCGAATATATAATACTTCCTCACAGGTTCCAAATACCTCCTAGTCCTGCAACAATATTGTTTCAGCCTATATTGTACTAGTTACGTTTGAACTCTATATCCATGAAATAATAAATCTTAAATGTAAACTTGCCTTCTATGGTGGCGAATACAAAAGCGGTGATCAGAAAATATCTAACATTGATAAATGCTATACAAAGTGTAATCCTATTAGACAAATATTTCATATGTGCGTGCACTTCTAGTTTTAAAGGTATTAACTTTCTTGACATAATATGTGTGTATGCACCTAATATCGTATTTAATCGTATGTTGAAGGTACTGAATTTACTAAAACGCATAATGCAAATTTACTAAATAAGAAAAGTCTACTAATATTCCAGCATATTATTAAGTCTTGATAATATGCTTGAAATTTCTTTTTGTAACAAACAAAATGAATTTATGTTTTTAGTATTATATTTTGTAACTGGAATATTTCTTATTGTTAGTGTATTGTGGATTATTTTTTGTAATTTTAAAACGTCATGTATTCAATTTGGCAAGTCATATCATGTTTAGGAACCATGAAGTTCAAAGTAAAATTGGTTTCAACATTATCACTAACTTTATAATCACGTCATAATAATAACAAAGCTTACAGTTTTCCACCGGTTACAATTAAAGAATAGAAAATTACAAAGATATACTTTGTATATTATATTATGGTCAAATTAAATAGATGTAATTATTGCTCTGTATTTTATGAAGTACAGCAAATACAGACATATTTGTTGTACCTATGCACTATTTTGTTATATCAAGCGCATGGAATCTGCACACTATATAATATGTATTTATTTCTGAAAATAGTACCTCTACACATATTCACATGCAAATATAACGCATTCAATTTGGGTAACAAAGTTAACAGTGGAATAATACTAATCCTAATACACTTAATAGAATTTTTTTATATGGTGAAATATATGCACAATACTTTGATCAAAAGAGAATCGTAATAAATAGTTTTGCAAAAATGTTAACCCTTTCCGGATATCTAAAAAAATTGCTTTATGTTATTCCTGCTCCTTTGTGGGCTATTGTTTATAAATAACAGAAATTTATAAAAGTCACTCATTAGTGGTAGAAATTTATAAAAATGTAATACGAGTAATATTGTGCTTTCATAAATACATAAATACTCAGAAAACGGAATATGTAACACAAATAACTGGATTTATAAACAGAAATTTATAAAAGCCACTCATTAGTAGGTGTGCCATGTGTTGAAGCAGGGCCATGGTGTTCTGTGAAGAGCTGGTTTCGTCGGGCAATTGGCACATCGGTACCGTGACTGTTGCGCAGCAGCTCCATGTGTTTTGTAACATTCTTTGTAACGTACTGAAGGTCTTGGTCGCTTAGCAGTCGCTGGGATCTCCTCCAGTTTGTGGTGCACAACGCAGAGTTCTACTGCTGGGCGAGCCGGTATAGCCAAGGAATTCAGTTTCTTAACTAGAAGCAATGTATACTCAGCAAGAGTACGGCGGCGCATTTCTACCGAAAAAATTATTTTTCGCTAGTATGAATCCATTGACTACACCGATACGCTGCATCAAAAATATGCCCAGTTTTTTTCGGCCAAATGAAAGATTTACGCAAACACTTCACTGATAACAGCATTTGGTCTACTCGATCGGCTCCGTTCATTGACAAATTCTACTCTTCGATTATTTTAAGTTTATAGTACTGCACTTCAGCATTGTTTCGTCCACGACGATTCTTCTGGATCAATGTTGCACGATGCTTCGTTGAAGACACATAGACTACGCGTTTGTCCATGAATTTGACTGTCAGCATGTTTTCACAACGAGCAAACTCCGACGAAATGGGTTGCATAGGAAAATCAATTAGACGCTCTGGAACATAGCGGTTAGCCCTTATTGTGCCCAAAGAAAATGTGTTTCTTTCCAGCAAGTAATTTCCCAACCTGACTCTGTTGAACCAATTGTCCAATTCAACTTCAAAGCCCACATTCATCAAATTTGATCTGCTCAATAAATGAATCACGATTTTTTCCGATACAGACAAATCTTCTGTGTCAATATTTGGACACCAAGCTTGAGTTTCTTCTTTTTCTGAATATATTTCGATATCATAAGTCTAGGCAGTCTCCGAATCGTTTAGAGAAAATCCCTTTATACCAAAGCGTGCTCTTTTTTGTGTACATATTGCTTCATAAAAAGTCTACCCTTATGCATCAGGAATTCGTCTACGCTCCCTGTTTTACCAATGATGTATAAGGACTGCGCTTTCCTGCGAAGAATATTGACCAATGGATTGATTTTCCCCATTTTTTTAGGCTCATGCTCACCCGAATAATCTGAAAATCGTAAATTTGACAACAGCAGGTGAAGTTTGTCTCTCAAAAAAGTGTCCCGTCGGCGAAAGAAAGGCGCATCGATGAAACTGTTTCCAGAGTAGTAGTCTTTTAGGTACGGTTTTTTTTACCAAACCTGTCACAAGAAGCATAGCGTATAAACGTGTTGCATCCTAGGATGACATATTCTCCCATTGCACCTGATGACGTCGTCTTCCATCTCTCGTCAGTTCTGGGTACTGCCGTTTATCTGCTCGAGAATTCGACATACATGCACACTGCGACAGTCTACATCGCTAGCTTGGCTAAATTGATAACCAACCGACATCACTGCACACTGCGGCAGCCTATTATATTCTGGCGCCGCTTACAAGCTATTTTAGATATTCCGGCAGCATTAAATCATTGCACATAAACTAGATTAGCTTATGTGGGCCACGCCCACAAGCCGGAATTGTTTTATGCACTTGATGTGGGCAGGGCCCACATGCCGCCCGGAAAGGGTTAAGGTTTTTTTTAAGTTTAAGGTATCAAGTCTGATACAAAATATAAAGAAGTTTTTTTCTAGACAAATTGAAATATATGTAAAAAGGATTTGTTTTCATGCAAACAATATCAGTATAGTAATGTGTGCTGATTAGTATAGTATTTATGAAAGTTTAGTTGGGAAAATTGACACAAATCAATGTAATATTAGTCAGCGTCCGTTCACAGTTGTTTCGAACAACCCGTACATTGATGTTGCATTCAGAATACTTAAATAATTACAAATATAACACTTAAGAATATAAGATAAATAGAAATATTAGCTTATACAATATCTTTGGACCCTACGATATGGCTTTTCTGGATATATAGAATAATATGCAGAAAACTTCAGTTTTTAAATGACTGTACCAAATATAATAGAAGGTGCGTTTTAAAGCTCATGCGTGGGCTTGTATAGTTACTATTATAACTACTACTATAATTACTGCTGACATCATGCATAATCTTACCAACGTAGAAAGCGCCTGAATATATAAACACGTATAGCGCAAAATTAAAATATATATATATTTTCTTTCTGTAAGCATCAATTCTTATGAATTTCGGGACAACAAAATCGATTTTACAAATGGTTTGCGCACACGCTCCCAAATAACGAAGAATTCATAAGCATCTCAGACAACTAATTACTAGAACAGTCTAATACATACCTGGCCAAAAGATAAAGTAAAAAATATCAAGTTCATCCACAGAAATATATATTGTTATATTATACACGATATTTAATTGAGCGATACCTATGATCGTTTAAATGAACATTTATTATAAAAAAGTAGGTAGCGTAGTCAATGTCTGCTCACAGTCGTTTCGGATAAGTTGACGTCATCAAAGGGAGTACATAATTATAATAGAGATAATATCAGTTCTGCATATCATGCAGTATAGATATTTGCACCAAACCAAGCAATAAACCAATCGAACAAGTCCAAGCAGCTATAGAGTAGCTTCCCATTCGTGAAGAAAACGCCATGGTAGTCAGTATTATATCTCTTGATGTCATGCGTGATGAAACAATTCGCAGCTATTGTGCCAACCCACTCCGACATAATGATTGTTGATGCATTATACAATACATTAAAGTGAAACACACTCTTTGCTTCCACTGCGCCAAAATTAGGTAAAGTAACACAGTCTACTATATCATCTGCAGAGATAAGCGAAGACATTACATATTTTACAAAAGTTGGTAAGTGTAGAGTAATCCACTAACTGTATATATAATAACTATATACATGACTAATCCTGACTATATACCGGATTATAACTGACTAATCTTTGCATGTCATGTCTTGTCGTATCTTGATCTATATTCTATTTGCATTTATATATACTATATATATTCTATATGCTATGTTATATCTTATGTTCCAATAACATAACATAACATAACATGTGTTTATTCAAAAGAAAATGGGAATCGAAATGTGCAATAATATTACAAAAATAATATTGGTTAATATAGAGACAAACCAAACAAGGTAAAGAGTTTGCTTAAATAACATGACTCGTATAACAGAATTGTCATGTAAGGGAAAATAATTTTGCCTTCTAAAAGTAGTGCAGTATTGGATATTGTAGAGTCCAGTGTGTTCTAGCTGATAGGACATCATTGAGTGGAGAATGTGGTCAGGCAGCGCTGCCTGAGAGAAAAGTTGTCTGCTGATGTAAAAACGTCTGTTTGCTAGCGATGGAAGACATTGTTCTAGGAGCATATCATTTTGTGGCATCTTAATTGAACGATATCGAGTTTGTTTCAAAGTTTTTTATTAATGCCAACAAAGGCAGGAGAGGCATATTCCATGATAGATCGTATTGTTGATAAATAGATATTAATGAGGCTGTCTTTTGGAACAACATTCCTCAGTACACGTAGAGGGTAGATTCGTCGAGAGGCTGACCTAATTATGGCATTTATGTGTTTGTTCCAAGTGAGTTTTTCGTCTAGAATTACGCCCAGAAACTTGAGGTAGTCGACTTGCTTGATGTTGTTTATAGTTGGGATTTGGTGTTGTGATTTGAAAGAAATGATGAGGATGCAAATTTTGTCTTTGTTCAGGACAAGTGCGTTTTCAAGACACCAATTTGATATAATATGAGTAATTCTATTTGTGCTATCGGTATAGTGTCCATGTCATCACGGTACGAGGTTACAGTGTTAACGTCATCTGCGTACTTAACGATATTTGATTCATCTGAAGCAGGTCGGAGTGGCTAAATAAATATGGCAAATAGATAGGGCGAGAGGCAAGCCTCCTATGGAACTCCTGATGTAATAAAAGAAGTTGTACTGAGAAAGGGTGGATATATTCATATTCTGACGTCATATTTCTGTTTTCAGCCTCGATTTATATTTTATGCAAATTAAACCTTTTGTCACGAATCTCATTTTTTCGAGACATTCACTTGAACAATGATAGTATTCAATTGCCCTGTAAGTTGACGGATGCCATTTCGCTACAGACGATATATGTCAACGATGCAGTGGCCATTGTAATTCTACAAATTCCCGTCAACGCTGCTCACCCTCCTACCCAACCCACATTTACACGTCCCAGAGCCCCTCGCATAGAGCGCCCTCGAAAGGACTGTGGGATCGAACCTGAGGCGTGGAACAATTTTATCAGGCGCTGGGAACTCTTTCGCAGCGGTTCGGACATCACCGATGACGCAACGCCTCGCTATAGCTCATCGAGTGCACTTCGGAACGGATTGGTGATATGGTAGTAAAAGCAGATCGAGATATCGTCAGTTGCACAATTGAATAGATACCGTTGACTAGCAGTTGTTTCTGTCGCCATCAGCGTCATGCGTGCAGAACTGCTACAACTGCACCATGCCCCTGACGAACCATTCAGAGCCTTCGACGCTAGAGTTTAGGTTATAAATCCGAGACCTGCTCATTCTCCACGGACTTCCCGTGCACCTGTGGTCTGATAGCGGCTGCCAAATACACCACAGAGATGACACGTGATAGGCCTTGCTGGCATCGTTGACGACAACATCCGCCGAGAGATTCTGGTAACCGCTGACAGGCACCACTTCGGAATTAACTTCGTTATTACTGTCATTGAGAAAAAAGAGATTGCGCGTGACGCTCTGCCCTCATCGACGCAGTTTGCAGTTTCTTCATTCAAACGCTCTAGTTTCTCGGCACTTCGGCAACAGACGCAGTGTCAACAAAAGTGTCTGATCCCCAACAGCTGCCATGCCCTGGATGCGGCCAACGTTTTTCTCTCCACGCAGCTACGCTCCAGATGGAACATGGTGCCACACAAACTGTGTAAGGCCTTCTAACTACAGAATCGTGCTATGATCAGGTCACAAGATAACAACCTCAGTCATCTCTAGCTTCCATATTTAATGCCATCCTTACAGTCGCAAGGGCCGCGTCGCTACGCTGGACCATCATATTTTCACTGCTGATGAATAGCGACGCACTATTTCTGGATCACCCACGTGTCCAAGTCACCATCAGCATCGTCGGCGTCAGTTCCAGGCAGGCCCCCAGTTATGCCTAGTTAGCTGCTGTGCACGCGGTCAATACAGCGGCACACAATCCAATATCTGGTCCTTAAAGGCATTTGATGCGGCAGGATTGCATCAAGGTACTGCCGCATAATCATTATAAAGTAAAGTCAGTCATATATTAAAATAGCATAATATAATTCTAACAAAATGAAAATATAAAAATGACTTGCATCATATCATTAACATTTTTAATATAACGGCTTACTGAAAAAAATAGCGTAACAATTTGAAATGAGATTATTATATATTACATTTTTTCAAATGATAGGTACCTATATATATGCCGACCAAATCGCAAAATGCATAATATTTATATTGGAAATATTTTAGATTGCGATTTTATGTAGGTAAATATTGGATCTTAGTAGAAATTATGCATATAGTAAACAATTATAGTTAGATATTAGTCGTAATGGATCTTAGTAAGATTGATTAAGTTTAAAATCCAGACAAAACTTGGAAAGTCAAAATCTTATTAAGCTTAACTAAGTTTCGTTTTGTCAGGCATCCTTACGTAAAATTGCCGTAACTGAGTTGCAATTAGTCCTATAATTCCCGTGCCTTATATAATATGCCGCTATATCATGTACGTATACCTTTAAATATATACCTATTTCTAATTATCTTAAAGCTGAGTGAATTCTTTTATTTCAGTTTATGTTAATGATGATTGCCGAAAAGATCACAATAAAAGTTATAAATAGGTATATATATATCATGTTTAGGTGGACATAATATAATCATTAGGTATACATATGTGTATATTTCCTATTTATTGATGAAAACCTATTTATCATGGTCAATTCAACCTTTTATTTCGAAAAAATATATTTTAATTGAAGTATATATTTGACAGCCAAAGATGTTAAATAAACAAAAGGTTCACGAACTCGACATATATTTGTAAAAGGTATGACTACCTCAACTTGTAAAGATCATTGCAAGGTTATATGGTGTGAAAAGGTGGAGCTCGCCTTATACAACTGCAGACGCTATACGGTCTTGCACGTCGAGCTCTATAGTGCCCGTGAACACATTCTCATATTGAGTTGTACTTACACATTGAGGTCTACCTTTACATTTTGACATCTACAATTACCTATATCTATGTCGAATGAGGCTTTCTTTTACATATCAAGATTTACATTTAGGTATATGTCTATCTCATGAACGCTTATCCTTTACTTAACTCTTTCGGCTGCTATACATTGAATTTCATTGGATATTTTGTAAGTTTTTAAAACATCTCTTTACCAAACAAATTTGGTCATTCCTGTTCCAGTTTTTAGAACAAAAGGAAAAAATATATTTCGACCTTTTCTTTAAAGCATTATTATGACGTCATAAGTTCTGCGGTTTTTTTGATATCTATTGAAAAGAGCATACGGCAATATTATTCTAAATTGGGCTACTTAGCTACTATGCCTCTTGCACCGCTTACAGAACCATTTAAGGAGGTAGAAGTTGAAAATAATGCAGGCGTAAGTTCAATTGACATTTTAATTATACATCATATTTCTTTAATTTTAGTGAATATTGACGTGATACTGATACTGATGATACTACTACTGTCAACACCCATGCCCATGCTCATGGGATGCAAATCATTATCAAACTGCTAAGGATTATACTACTGTTTTTATAAACAAATAAATAATTAATAAACAAAAATAAAAAGTGACAGCTATAGGTTTACTGAATTTTTTTTATATTAAATTAATAATAATAATAATGTAATTATCATGACATAACATAATCACCACAGAA
>JAYRBW010037982.1:0-11815 GCA_036023295.1 Invenusta paracnida | reverse complement strand
CTATCCTATATTACCTACTACATAGTTCGCTTAGCTTTACTAGCTAACGACCTATTGCCATAGGTCTAGATAAACGTGCAAATGTGCAAAAAAGACAAACATGTATGTTTAATAATCATGTCACTATTTCTTTTTATTTTCAGACCGAGCACTCACATTGTGAAGATCAATTTATCATACACACTAATCTAAAATTTAAACTAAAAGCTTCAATTAGCTTTGTTTTATTTAAATTTCATTTGGTGTAATTATTTTATTTCTAATAAAATATTTCAGCCACACATTTACTCCAATTAAAGATCAAATTCTACTATAGAAGTAGTGGATAAATATAGGTTTATTATATCTAACTCTCAAAAAAGGGTTTTTCGGAGTATGATTATTGTAGCTGTAAAACGACAAAAATTTTATACTATAAAAAAATATATATTTGTATTTTATTCAAAAGTATTCTCCTTGTTTTTTAAAATTGAATTAGGTAAGAATTCTTGTAATTATATTAATTTTTTAATTTTTTTAAATATTAGATAGACATAGATAAATATTGAACAATATATAATCGACCACATAGATGTACTCGTACAATCTATCAAAAGTGAATATAAAAAAATAATCATGGCCATTTTTTTTGAGCTGAGGCATTTAAGTTAATTTGATTGTCTCGAATATATATTTATATTTGAACATTAAAAAATGCAAAAATTTCTAAATTATTCTGATCTTCGTAGATTTCTTAGATGAAAACTTATTTTGCTACACAACTAACATGAATGAAACAGAAATATTGATAGATCATATGTTTTCACAGATTAACAATATTTATAACGTTAAGCCAGTATTATTAAGGTATTTTTATCTACCAGATTTGTCACTTAATTAAGTAATAAGCAAGAGGCACATTTTATTTATCAGAGAAATTCAATAATGGCATTGGATGGAATAATCTAATTACACTAGGTGGTGTACGTGGTAGCATTAGTGCGAAAGAAAAAAAGCATATTTTAAAAAATAAATCAGGTTAGCAATTTAATTATGATATCTATGAAATTTTGCAATCTATGTAAGTGCTCGTGAACAAAATGCACAACTTGTAAAATGGTATATGTATATATATATCTAATCAAAATTGTAAGAAACCCTATCATAAAGTTCTTTCTTCGTGGTATATAATATGTACCTTTTTGAAAGATGTTCACTTGATGGAAAAGTATTTTTTATTATTTTCAGATTACCCCGATTGATATATTTACGTTTTTATCGTAAATATATTTCACTCATAAAATTGATTTTTTTGCGTAAATATAAATATATAAATATACTTGAAATAAACTAGATTGGCAAATCCATAAAAATTCCACTTTTGATTTTAGGGTCAGAATATATAAAAAGTGACTTGACGAAAACTTGTTCATATATTGATTGCACAATATCTATAGAAGTGGTCCTGCTAAACTATGATTAATTTTTATTAGTAAGTACATATTATCAGAGTATTGTTTTCTATTTTGATTGTACTGACTAATACAATAAATACATTTAATAGACTTATTCCATAACATTTTATAATTGTATTTTTACAATTAAAGTGGCTGCATTTCCAATATTTTTGACGAATTTTTAACCTTTGAGATATAGCTTTAGTCCTTTTTTAATTCAATCTTATTAATTTAAGTTTATTATTCAATCTTATAAAATAACAATAACAAATCCATAACCTAAGATTTTTGGAAGAATGGCCGGAATTTTTCATCGATAAAGCCAGTGTTATTGTTTTATTTATCAAATGTTACAAAACAACATTGCAAAACATGGATATTGGGAATTAGTGTAAAATCTAAGAAAGATCACTATAGCAATGTAGATCTCCATTTTATGGATTTTTTCCTATTCTTCGAATAGAAATATATATAAACTTAATAAGTTAGGAAGAAGAGCGTCAGCGATTAGCATGAGAGATGCTAACAGCTCATGTCATTAATGCTAAGGAAAATAGGTCCATCTCTGACAGCAAAAAAATCAGGCTAGAGTGCATTAAAAAGTCCTTTTTCCCAGAATATTGTTTGCACTATATTTCGGGATTTTATAAATAATGAAGTCAAGAAACGAGATATTCTCAAAAGCAAAAATTTAAAATTATGATGATAGTTACGTAGTACAGTTATTAAAAAATCAATATAAAAGGACGTCAAGATTTAATTATTACAAAGCGTGATGTTTAAAATGCATGTATAGATGAATAAGGTAATATCTAACTGCAAAATTAATAAAAGTATGACACCAAAAATTTATTTCAAAAATCTTGGCGATGACACATTTTTATAAGCTCACGCAAACCAACATGAATACTCAAATAGTTGTTTTAAGTAAGTCGATTATTTAAATATATAGTTAAAAATCATTATGCAAATTTACTTAAGTATTTTTCAACTTTTATTGATTTCACATGCATCGCGTTGTATATTTTTGACAATATAAATACATTTATTTTAATAAATTTGATATAAATTGGTAGTCAAAAAGTAGTATTAAATATTTTTATTAGAATAATTTTCATATATTGAAATATTATTTTCTTATCAAACAAATCGTGGCAATGTTATAAATTATATTATTTTAATATGTTATAAAACTTGGCTTACTTAAAACAACTACTTTTGCATTCATGTGGGTTTCATTGCTTTTGTAAAAATGTGCCATTGCGAAGAATTTTTTAGAATTTGTGTTGTCATATTTATATAAACTTTATAGTTTCGATATTTATATGTTTCTTATTGTTATTATGTTTAAACAGCAGGCATTATAACATAGTTTAACATAAAATAGTTTTTTCTTTTGGAGTTCATTTCTTGGCTTTCATTTTTGCGACACTGTAGTTTTTGTTTAGATATTAATTCATGTTTTGAAAATATTACTATAATAATTTTATACATTCATAAATGTAAATTTAAATTATTTATTTATTTATAAAATTTGAAATAGTACGACAAATAATCGCGGACAACGTAATAATAGAAAGCATAATAGAAAGTATAACATAAATTCAATGTATTAAAACAATTGCGTTCGTTGTCCTCGCAAATAATCTTGCATATTCTAGCATCGCAACCTCACATTAGATCAGATAAAAGTAATTGATCCCAGTGCAGAAAGACCATACTCAATTATATTGAGTATCATGAGAAAATGTCAAAAACTAATAATGGTGGCATTAAAAAAAAGGCGATTAGAGCCAAAAGTTGTACGTAACCTAGATCAAAATTCAATAAAAAATCCTGAGAGATCTCATGCTCTGCTACTCAAGAAATATTTATCCTTGCGTTCACCTAGCGCAGACAATGTTTTTTATTTAACTCCGAAAAAATATTTTTCTGAGACTGGTAGTTTTAAATCAACACCAATGGTCATAATCAACTTTCTAAAACTGTTAAAAACATTTGTGAAACGGCAGGCATTAAAGGTTGCAAGACCAATCACAGCTTAAGAGCAACTTATATCACACGCATGTTCGAGAATAACATCAACGAACAACTCATAATGCAAAGGACGGGGCACAGATCTGAAAAGGGTATTCGCAGTTATAAGCGTATTAGCGATACTCACCATCATAACACAAGTGTCGTAATTGACAACAAATATTTGGAAAAATCTGCAAAAACGGTTGGCAGCAACTTTAATTTCAATTTTAACGAAGGCTGTAATGTTGTAATGTTGTAATATACAATTACAATTCCGCTTGAAACTATTATACCGTGTACGCATATTCCTGTATGATTTAATCATTGAATGATTTATCTATTTCAGTATGCTATGTATATGACTGGTTCTCATATTTTACTATGTTTCAATCTCTGCCAAATGTAATGTAATATTCCTATGAATGATTTTTATGGTTTATTGTTACTCTATGGTTTATGGTTTATAATTTTTATGGTTTATTTTTATAATTTATGAAATCAAATTATCTGTAAATTCAGTAAAATATCGATGTCATAAATTAAAAATATAAACCTCTGAAATAAAATGGTATGGTCTTATGTATAACACCTCATTAGGAAAATATAAACCTATATAGAGGTTTCGAACTTTATAATCATATATTATCTATGGTTGTACTACTTTTATTAATAAACAATTCCAGTGATTATTCTAAAAATATCAATTTTATGTAGAAAATGTATTTTCCGATAAGACGTCAATATCGATCAACTAGGCTGACAAAAATAAGAAGAGAAAAGAAAAAGAAAGAGAGTATTTTTCTTTAAAAAAAATTGACGCCTTTTAAAAAAGTATCTAGAAACCTTTTTAAAAGTTCATCTTAAGTGCATTTTGCTCCATAGCGCTAGGCGATTACGCTGATACCAAACATATTCTTTTTATTGTATTTAAGTCTGATTTATTAGCGATCAAAGATAGGCCTTTTCGTATTAAGGACTAAAAGAGCTGTTAGCATTTATCAAACTAATTGCTGACGCTCTTGATGGATTGACGATGCTAGCCCATCGTTTGATATTCTGGTACTTGATATTCTATACTAAAATACTCAGCTTCGCTTCGTGTAATTATTGATTTCAAATTCAACGGCATATATCAAATTAATGTATATATAATCTATTGATAGTAGAATGCTTTTCAAGTAACTGGAGTATATCTTAAACTATGTAATTCAAAACAACAATTTTATAATAATGCACATATTTGGTAAAATAAGAACAACAAACATAATAAACATATTTTATAGAAAACAAAGGTCAACATTAATTAAATGTGGGGTTAACTATCCTACAGTTGTAAAAACTAAATTTGGAGGATTGTTGTTGTGGAGAATTTCCCATAAGGATGCTATCAACTAAATTATTACAGCTATTAAATTACTTTTTAATCAATAAAATAATTGAATAGCTGTAAAATTATTTTTAATGATTATCAATGGAATATTGTAATTATTGATTACATCTACGGTTTATTTAAATAATAATTCAACGATTTAAATAACATTATACCAATGCAACTATCAATAGATTATATTTTAAAATGCCTTAAAATTATTTTAAATTTCCTGAGAAAAGGTGTAGAAGGCAAGCAATTTTATAAAATCTACAAAAACAAATCAATCCACAATCAGAGTTCTCAAAGATGAATTTATCTAGTTCTCTGCTTTGTTTTTTTTTCGTGGGTAAGCTGAGTTGCTATTTTTAAATTAATATAAAAATAACTTTTTTATGAGCTCAAACTGTACCATTTATATTCACAAATAGTGGATTATCTTACAAGTATAATTATATTTTTGATGTATCTCTCTAAAATATAGTAAATTTTCGTACACCATAGTATATAATTTTAACAGTATACATATCATTAATTATAAATTTCATAACTTTATAGTTTATACTTATAGTTTATACTGACATTTACTTATGCAAAAACTTGATATAAAAATACGGTAAAAATAGTCTGTAACTAAAATTTGTTTTAATTTAAAATTTACTTTTGAGGTACATTATTGAAGTAAAACTATAATTTAAGATAAAATAATTCACGTTTCTGTTAAATTTTCTTAGACTAAAGATTACAAATGTATGCTGAATTTTCATAAGCTAAGCATTTCAATTAGGATCTTATAACTAAAATACGTAACCAAATAAAAATAGACACAGTTAACCACTCAATTTATTTAATTTATATACATAATATACTCAAAGATAATCTAGTTAGAATAATAATATAAATTAAATCAGAAAAAGCTTTTTTACTAAAAAAAATGAATATTATTGTAATTAAGTAAATCTGCCTATTCAAATAAAGATGAACATTACTATTAGAACTATGTATTTATGAATTTTAATTATGACACTATTAAATACGAATTTCTGAGAAACAATAATTTTACTTTTAAAGCACACATAATTTGTAAAAGTATAATACTAATACACAGATAATTATTAGAAATTCCCCTATATTCCAGCGATAATATACCTTCCTAGTCCTGCAAGCTTTTGGGATATTGATGATGTTGAAGTAAAACGTCGAAATTATAATACAAGGCGTAAGTTTTCTCTCGTATCAAAGTTAGTACAAGAGGCTAGTAAAGAGCACAGAAGAGCATCTGTGCCAATTTTTCTTTATTATTTGATATTATATTTAGATAACATATTAATTTGATAAATTAACTAATATTTTACCTATAGTACCATGAATAAGTCATGTATTTTTCTTTTTCAAAAATATACTTAATAACACATTGAAGTAAATTGATAGCAACATTTATCTTACAAAAATATGTCATATATGTTCTTAAGAGCTTTAAAAATATTTTACTGTATGATCTCAGACGAGTATGTTTTTAAGGCATATTTTAGATTAATTAGTAGACGTTTTGCGCCTTTATTGAAAAAAAAGAAGAATTTGATTGTATCTAAACATTAAAAGTATACCTATATTACAATAAAATATAATACATATAAATACATATATACGTTTTGGTTTATGTCTATACTTAACAGTTAACAATATAGTTCGTATTTTATAACGGAGCATAATTAAAATTATTTTATCATTCGTTAAACATCTTATTCTTAACATAAAAAATCATTTTAATTTTTTTAAATTAAAAACGATAAATAAATTTGCAAAACCCAAATAAAGACAGAAAAAACCACATTTATCGATAGCTATATGTTTCGTTGAAACAAACTTAATTTGGGACACCATACATAAGTGTATTCATACAAGACATAACTGAACATATTATATAAGCACGGCTCGCATGAGAAATTCCTTAAAAATTGCAATATTAATTTTTATTTCATACGTAGCTTGCTGCTACGATGCGGAACTTGGGCCCTATCAAGACAGCTGGGACGAAGCGAAGAGTTACTGCGAAAGTATAGGGAAATCGTTACCTATCATCCACACACAAGAGGAAGTGGTGAGAACATAATGACTTTTATATCTGTCAATAAATTGTACAACAATTATTTAAATCTCAATATTTATAAAACATTAAGAAAATAAAACAACGAACAAATGAAATATACATACTAACATTGTTTTATTTAAATTTAAATTTAAAATCAAATAAATTATAAATAATAGTAAATGAAATAAATCCTTGAGTTATAAGGACATAAAGCAATCTATTAGTACTCTGTGAAATAAATGATATACTAAATTATTCACTATATAAATGATATAAGAATATTTGGTAAATATGAAATATGCCTTCGCTAGGACGTGAATAATTTGATAACGGTATTTTAAATAAAAAATGTTTATTACTTCCGTTTACATACATGGATAAAAAGAATACATATTTAAACGTTTACATAAGTACTGAAGATGTGTAGGATTTTACTATAAACACTATTATCCTATTATCCTATTAGTGCATCGAATAAATATAGATGTAATATAATATAATCCACAAAATAGATCTTCAAAGTATAGATGTTCTAAAATTTTTACAAATATGACTTAATAAAGATTTTAAATTATTCAGCTTTTTTAATACATATGCCTTTAGTCATAATGAAACAATTTGACATTTTCAATATACGAACTAATATGTGAAACGAATGTGAAAAATCACTTATTGTTTTATTTACTTTAACCGTGCATGTGGCACCCCCCCCCCTCCTAGCTTTAAAAATGTTTGTTTCAATTCTAATACACTATGCAGGACTGCTACGTGCACAGAATAAAGGAGATGAAACTTGACGGTGGTAGACCATACACTATTATCTACATTGGTGCTACTGATCGTGAAAAAGAAGGAAGTTATAAGTGGATTGATAACTCTACATTTGACTTCCAGTAAGTATATAACAACTGATTTCGTATTTGTACATATTGGTAAAAAAACGATTAATCAGATCATAAGATGTTATACTTTATTATGTTTAACTTTTGTATTAAAAAGTATATTTCTCTTTATATAAGAAGTTCGGAACAAGGCATCATATAAACACAAAATTAGTACCGCGAGAAAGAGCATAGAAAAAAATAATTTATAAAATCTTAATAGCGCATAATAAATTCTATTAACAATCCAATTTTTATTATTTAATCACCAAACATTTGCTGTTGATGAATTTAATTTTAACTTGATATGATGAAACAAATGAACAAATGAAAAAATTTGAGATTTGTAATTATATCAAAATTGTTTTATTTTTAAATTAATACTAAAATATTCAAATTTAGATGATAGACATTAATAGATGATAAATATTTAGTCTCTGTTACTTGATAAGGAACTTGTATAGTCCGAAAATTCGTTAATATATTTATTCTACGCAGCTTGTACTTTTTCTTTATTTAAATAAAATATTGTTTCTATTGTCTCTTCAGTCCATGGGATCTCCGCATGCCCGGTGACCCAGACTACCGAGGTAAAAGAAATAACTGCCTAGTTCTTCATAGCACCGGTAAATTCTGGGATTGGGCGTGTCGAAACTGGCAAACATATTTTTGTATCTAACTCTGTGAGTAAAAAATTAACCTATTGATCATTAAAGTCATACGTTTATGTAATTATTAACACAAAACCATAATTTAAAATTATAATAATATATGCATTACTATAAATTTAACCATATTTAAAAATTATTACATCAACAAATGCAAGAACTTCTAGATTCAATTTAATAAACTTCTATTTCTATATCTTTACACCGATTGGAATTTTAATAAAGCAGATTTGGTGTCTGTCAAATTATTTGTTTATTATATTTCTATTACTGCATAAAAATTAAACAGTAAGGAGTAATTAACTCTATTTTATTAATAAACTAAACAGTGTATTCTGAAACTATATCAAGTAAATAAAAATACTATTATCTGGTCTTATTCCCTTGTAACATTCCAACATTTATAAAAACCTATATTTATTAAAATACGTATTTAGTTAATTTTAATATACTAGACATGTTGCAGAAAAAAAACATTGTGGTATTAAAACTATAATAAATGAATAATTGAATGTGCGTAAACACCCATAACTACTATATTTAAGTGTTTAATTTATACCCGTTAATTTTTTTAAATGTTAACATAGGACATAGCATATAACATATTAATTCGAATTAATTGTAGTTATGCATTATTCATATTTTTTGTATATAGAAAATTAATCTTTAACTTATTATTTTTTAATTTCTATATAGCAATGTAAAGTTTAAACATAAATTAAATTTGTTTATTGAACTTTGAATATTTTCTGAGATTATGTGTTCTGACTCGAATACCTACTATTTTTTACAGTCCAAACGGCAGGGGTGAATGATACATATTATTGCATTTGTTTCGATATTTATAGTGCACAAGTTGTCTTAAGAATTCCCTATACAGCTTACATAGTATTCAGGTATACATGGTATACATAGTACATTGAATCTTATTGCACGAATATAAGGAATTCTCCTCCCCTGGCGATATTTCTGTGATATGAAACATTTGAAAATTTCACAAAATAGAAATCAAATCGGGAACCAAAATTTAAAATTATGAGGTCGTCACGGCATATCCAGCTCAAAGCAATAGCAATCAAATGATACCGAACTCGGTGTAATATACATTTAGTAAATGCTAATATATAATGGAACCAAAGACAGTTCCAACGCAAGGCATTAAGCATCCGTTTTGATAATTTTTAAATTGATAAAAAAAAAGTTCTACTTCATTAGTTTAGTATTGCAATTATATTATTATTATTATATTCTATAGAATAACAAACTGTAAAAAATTCCAAACACTTTTAATATTGGAACTAGAATTTGGAACTCCACTGACTAGTGATTGTGAAGTTTATACCTTTTAAAAAATTGTTTATTTATACTTAACACATTGCTCGAAGTTACCAAAGCTGTAAATTTATATTAGAATAATTATATATAAACTTATTATACCAGACCATTATATAAGTATATAATTCATCTTGACATCATAGTATGCATAACTGTTGACTGTTTACTATAAAATAATCTAATTTAGATAAATATTTGCAATATTAATATTTAATAATAATTACTATTTCTGCTTTACTTTCAGGCAAAACATCACAACGCAAAGCTATATATTTAAGTAGTATATTTATATACACACATACAGGTTAATTAAGAAGATGTGAAGAAATAGGAGAATATTTAATTTATAATACAATAATTTTCTTAGAACTCAAATTTAAAAGCTTTGATTTGCTATAATTTCGTTTGCTTTGGTGATTTTATTTCTAAAAATGAATTTCTGCTAAGTACACTCATTAACAAAAAATATTGAATTCCCAATACAAGTAGTGAATAGCAAATAAGATTACATAATATCGAAAAACTCATGAGAAATTTTTTAAGATAATGGTTATTTTAGTTATAGTATAACTAGAATGTTATACTATACATTTTAAATAAATATTCATTTTATATAAAAATGTATTTCTTTTATTGTGTATTCTGAGCTAGATAAGGAATACTTATAATTATATCTATTTATTAGCATTTTTAATGAATTGATATAATATTTTAAAAGTAAAATGTAACTGGGTGGAACTAGCTGGTAAATGTATCTTAGTTCTAGCTTCAGTACAGTGACCTTATTATTAATATAAACTAATACAATATAATAGAATTACCAAGCTTTTTTTTACTTATTATGAATTTTTATCATCACGGCATTTTGTAATCATGGGGCAAAACAATAAAAACTATTTTATAGAGTTTGCTATTGATGGAAATATGTGAGATAACACGATAAAGTGGGTCTAACTTCTAATTAAATTTTCTTATAGATTGCAGAAATAGTTTATATGTTTAAATATTTAGAAAATGATTCAATATGTAATTAGCTATAGCTGAGTATTACAATAATATTTATCGTATTAACTTTATGTATTTATTTTGTGTAAATAAAAATACATATCGAAATATATTTTCCGCACAATAATTTGTGTGTAAGAGTACATATCTTTGAATTTTACAGTTTAGACGTAACCTATGCTCCATATTGATCTATACATTTAGGTATTTTAAAAAGAAAGTATTGTAACAATTATATCTTGGCTGTGTGTTTATATCAATTTTTTCGATGGCTGTGCTATGTATCATACAAAGATATTGAATTATACTTTTAATGACCTTAATGTTAAGTTAACAAAAAATAGCGGAACCAATTTGGAACCTCGTATGGTTAGCAAGAAAATATATGCTAACAATATATATATTATAATAATTATAATAATATATATTCTAACAAGTTATAAATAGCTCATTTTTAAAGTAAAATAAACAGCTAACTATATGTTTGTAAAAAACAAAGTTTATATTGTTATAATCGCCGTGAAAAACTAAATAAAAACAAGGTCGGCTCTTTTAAAAACACTTTCAAACATGATGTTATACTATTTGTAAACAAAATGATATGATTTTGTACAAAATAACATATGAAACTGAATTTGGAATTTTGAAAATTGAATTCTGAGTACTTCCTATTTTTGCTGCCTTTAACATAGTCACGAAGTCCTTTTTGTTAATACGTCAGCTATTGACTACTGTTGCTCTAGGTATAAGTATAGTATAATTCCATATCTATGGTATCATCAATAAAATTTTGACATCTTGTTTTTTTAATCTTGGCATCCTTTTAATATCAATTTTTTAATGGCTGTGGGTACTTCCTATCATCAATATCATTACAACGTTTTTCTTTTAATAAGCTCGTTTCTTAGCGTTCATTTTTGCGATGCGGTCGTTTTGTTTAGATAAAATTTATATAAATAAAAAACTTTTATATTGCTGAAAATTCAAATCGCGACGTACAAAAAAATATA
>JAYRBW010037971.1:0-11816 GCA_036023295.1 Invenusta paracnida | reverse complement strand
CCTTACTCCGTCAACAAAATTGCATCTAGCTTTGGCTTGCTGTGTCGCTTCTATCCTCTCCTATTTCTATGGTTGAGTGTGTTGCCATGACAGCACCTGCACAGGATCGCCGTAACCCTCGGCTCAATGGCTGTCTTTAAATACCTCTCCAAACCTTCTATCAGTACTACAATATACAATAAAACAAAACTGCAATGAAGATTTACAAAACCTATATGCATATGATTTCAAACTAGCAAATTAAATATAAATTCTTCAAAATGTCAATTCAATCATTTCAAATCAAATATTAAAGTAAAAATTATAACTTGAAAATAAATTTTGAAATAATTAAAGGAATATACATTTAAGTATTTTGGTAACATACCTGAAAACTATATATAGAACGCGTATGTAGGTGGTGTGGTTCTCAAAGTGAATCCGTTTATATAGTAAATCCCTATCTAAATCAAAATGACGTCATAACTCTTGAAATAGACAATATTTTGACTAAAGATAAAAGGTAGCTAATCGAATCCTTGAGGCTTCAATTTGGTGTGTTTGTAAGTGGTGTGGTTCTTTAGATGAATCCAAAAATGAATCAGGAAATATTTTTTAATAAGTCTTTATTTTTATGTGCATTGCTCCTCTGCTCCTTTTTAATCAAAAGAAATATATATTATATCTCATTAGAACCCTCTACATTGGAATAAAATCACCAAATTCAACTCGATTTTAAGTTTATACGTTATATTATAGTATCTACATTAAAACTTTAATTTTAACATCAGCGTAATCATCAAATTCTCGGGAAAATGCAACTAAATTAAATATTGAAAGTGTAATAAGATACTTTTTCAAAAAGGTCACGATTACAGTGCGATCACTATAACAGATTTACCAATGGAGCTCGGTTGTTTGACAAGGAAGACTTTCTATCCATTATAGCAAGTCCGTATCACATGAACTATATAATACTATACTTAAGATAAATAAATAACAAGTTATGTTTAGCTACATGATATTGTGGCTAAATATCACTTGTTATAGATTCTATTTATTTTGAAACAGGTTCCTACTAGAATCTTTATTTGTTTAATTTTAATTCAAATAAATGAATTCTAGCAGAAGTATTTCATTAATTAACAACTAATTTTCGCAAAACAGTTTGAATATTATAACATTTATTATCATAGAGAAATTATATTTTTAGTGTTTAGTTATATTTTAATAGGATTTACAAAAATACTTTAGTTGGTATTACCATTTTAAAATATTTTAGTCTTATCGAATTTCATAAAAACATAGTCAATCATTTTATTATTGTCATATTTTGCAACTAAATTAATCGATATCAAAACGATATCAAATCGATAACAAAAACGACAGCGTCATAAAATGAAATTCCCGAAACAAGATCAACGACAAAATGTTAATATTGTTGACGATAATAGTTCAGCCATTGAAGAAATTAATATGAAAAAACCGCCAGAAATTAATTTTATAATACTGGTTTTTAAAACGCATATATCAACATATAAGATAGATTCTATATAATATGTAGCATATTATATAAAAACTTTCATAAATATTTGAGAACAAAAATTCAAACAAAATCATATCAAGGGTATATTTTTACAGAAGTAATGGAACTTGCATGAATTCATAATTCATTTTTTCAATAAGCCAATTTATATAAAATAGTAAAAATAGTACAATTAACATTGTCTAGAGATTTTTTTTTTTTTATTCCATTATTAATATTCATTTTAAGTTTTTATAAATGTTACCTATCGATCTATATATATACATATTTAACAGTTAGTACCATAGAATTATAAGATATGATTAAAAAGCAGCAATATGGTCAATATTACAACAATTCTTGACATCTATTTATATAAATTTTTTTAATGTCTGAACTACGCACCTTCAAAAATATGTTAACATTTTGTTTTTGAGTTTTTGTACTTGGCTTTCATTTGCGCGACGCTGTCAAACCATAGAGTAAGAAGGGAAAAAGTTGTCATTGTTAATTTTGTTTAAAAGTTTTGTGTTTTATTTATTTTTCCATACTTAAAAATTTCACAAAATTTAAAATGTTATTATTAAAGTGGTGTTAATTCATATGAAAAAAAAAGTTTCACATTACTTTTGCCCAAAACCTTATTATCAGTTATGAATAGGAATCGATCACTGAACAGGAAATATTATATAATAATTATATTTACAGACATGAATGTGTTAGACGCAATACCAGCTAAACCCAGGAGTAAGTAGTACGGATTTAAACCTGCAATCTCTGGATTGAGACGCAGACGCTCTATCCAATGAACCATTGCTTCTTAATCCAGAGAGTGCAGGTTTAAATCCGGACTACTTACTCCTGGGTTTAGCTGGAATTGTCTAACACATTCATGTCTGTTATTATAATTATCATTACCTTATTATTCGTTGAATAAGCTTTTGTTTATTTATTTGTGCATTTTGTCTATATGTAACAAACAATTTACTCAAGTTCAATATTGTACTTAATTTATTAAGTCTGTTTGTCAGGAAACAATTTGGCTATATCCGCTAAAATTTTGTGCATTATAACAAAAAATGTAATTTATGTGATGTCATTTTTTAGTGACAGGTGTTATTAATTATTAATCTATGGCAGTAATAGTATTAAGCGAATTAAATAGGCAGGATTGTTAAATATAAGTAAGAATAAGAAATTATTAAATGTTTTAAGATATTTATCCGCCTTCATATGCGTTATGTGAGACTTTCTCTAAACTTAATCTATATATAAATTAAATTATACACATTATATATACCTAAATAATATAAAATATATGTGATATTTAGTGATATGTATATAAATATAGTTAATTTTATATAAATTAATCTTCTGTGATTTTCAAAAATGTAATACATTTATAATCAAAATTTATGCTTGTTTTTTTCAAACAATTATTTAAAATATTCTAGAAAACATTAACTGAAAGTTATAAAATCAATTACATTGCTTAAAAAGAGTAATTAAATTCCTTAAATATTGACCTTCCTACAAGCTTTATAAAAGCGATAAATAAAAGTACTTTTCTATATACAAAAGAACTAAAAATAACTTAATATACTATACTATGCACATACGTAAATAAACAAAAATTGTTATTAAACATATATTTTTGTAAAAAACTTATATTGTCTATATTGATGTGTTGAGTGTAAGATGTATTTATGTATACATATGTATTTAGCAAAGAATTAGGCCAAATAGAAGACTTTCTAGGATCAAACCACGAGTGCATTTTTGCGATCCCTATACCACTACATCATCGTAAGAATAAATATAGATACACCTGACAAGTAAGTAAGACACACCTGTCACGTTTCGAATTTTTCTCCGATTATATGTATCCCCTATATATATTATATGTCTAAATCTTGTGCGTAGTACACAAATATTTGTGTCTGGGCTATAAACACGGTACGATCCAGGAGGTACAGCTGCGATCAGGAAATACAGCCACCTATAGAAGGTTTATACGCCTGCAAATGTTACTTGGTTAAAGAATAATCAGATGAATCTTTCTATTTATCCATTTCTGTCTCTTCGAAAAGAATATTGCATAATACACGCTACATATGTTTAAATTATGAATACGTTACTGTAGTATAAAAAAAATTGAGTTTCTAAGAATAATTAGATGAAGATTTTTTCTTTCTTTATTAAAAGGTAATTATATCCTTATAGATGAATTTAATTTTATGACACAAAAATCATATTAGAGTTTATCGACACATTAATATTCCGATAAAATATACCAATAATACAAGTTTGATTTTAATAAATTTAACAAATAATTAATTATAGTAACCGGATTGTTTCACATAAGCCAAAAAGGATACATAATTTAAAACATAACATATATTTATTATTGATATTATATTAACTCATTCAATTTCCTAATAAACAAAGCACAGTGAAATAAAACATAACTGTTATTAATAGTGGAACTTATATTGGAACTTATCTTACCCTGCCTTACACATTTAATATGCTCTATTCACTCAATTTTAAAACAAACGAAATAAAGAAATTATTTTCAAAAATTTGATTTTAATATATATTAAAAAAGCACTCTTAATGGTTAAACTATATCGTATATTATAAGTATAATCATTATAATACATCAATGTACTCGTACTTATTAAGCTAGTTATCATTCACAGATAGCTCATAGATCATTCATACTATAGTATTACAGACATAAAAATTTACTTTTTTACTTTTTGTTTAAAAAGTTACTTATAGTTGATAAATCATGTATAATAATATGCTTTATATGTAATTTTGACAAATCTATTTTATACAAAATAATCTTTTTTGCAAAAGTACTTTACGTATATTGATTATCATACATATTATATTTAAACTGCAATTTTTATTATATTGCTCAGGAAAGGACGAATATGTGTAATTACTTTTAATTATTATTATTATTATTATTATTATTGTTGTTGTTATTTTTTTAAAAGAATAATATTTGTATACATATATAAATAAAGCTACAACATAGTTTCAGAGTTGCAAAATATTTACAAATGAGCTTAAAGAAATCATATTAAGAGGGAAAATTCTTCAAAAACACGTAGTATGTCTGTGTTGAATGATATTTTCGTAGAAATAAAGCTCGTTCATTTTAGAACATAAAATGTACAAAGAAATACATCTTAAACATTTTTCAGTTCAAATATAACTTTTACGAATATATTTGTTGATGGTGTTGCATATTTTGTTGATAAAAACATTTTAAGACATTTTACTAGGAAAAATCCAAAAAAGAGTGTGAGTAAAATATCATATGTTAGTGGTAAAAAGTCATTGTTTGACTGAAATTAATAACTTCTTAGAGGGTTTTACATATACGAGTATAAGAAAGTTATATTTGTTCTAAAAAAATTGTGGAAAATAAAATTGTAATATTTTGTAACATTTTGTTAGTTGCAATATAGAATAACTTTTATTTTGTAAAATAATATCAATAGAACTATATATCAAACAAAGCGCATAATTTTCCCTAATTTTAAACTTTAAACAAATTATTTCATTTTAAAAAAATATGTTCAATTGTTACCAAAATGAATACAAATACGAACTATATTAAAATATGTAAATTATTTTTAAATTAAGGGATTTAAATAAATACATTATTTGCTATAAAACGTTAAATAATAAACAATTAAATTAGTTAATTTCTAAAACAATTTCTTACGTAATTTCAGATGTCTCTAAATTAATTATTTCTTAAAACTAAATTTTCAATAACAATATTAACAAAATATTATCGCTGTATAAATGCTACGTTTAAATAAAATATCAAATATTACCAATTCAAAATTGATTATGTTTAGGATTACAGTGTAAAAGTAGTGAAAATATTTTATTTTCATTTATATATAAGGAAATTTCTTCTTGATATTTATTTCTGGATAAATTTAGGTATTTTAAACTTGTACATTTATTTTAAATTAACATAAATTTTTGTTATGTCTGAATGCAACAATATACCGTGTTTTTATTTTAGTTTAATTGGTAATATATTTTTATAATAAAACTTAATTAAGTTTCTCGCGACTGATACTACACAGGGTATATGTTTGCATTTTGAAAAATTAGATTTTCAGATTTTTAATTGAAGATTATAGGCATATAATACAATATAAAGCAAATATAATTCCACAGCATTACGGTCAGTCAGATTCATTTGTTTATCTTAGTAACTGGTTTGAAACATTAGAGTTTTTATTCCTGTTATTTACATTCATAAAATATTTTACACTGTTTTTCTACCACAAAAGGTTTTTTAATCTTTCACTGAGAAGTTCTCTGGTAAATTAAGGAATGTTAGTTAACTTTAACAAAATTATATTAGTTAAATCAATTTAGTTTTAAAATATGTGAACCAAACTAGAATGTGTAGAAGCCGTTGCTATGGTTACACACATAGGATATAAAAAACTAACCTGATTGACAGTATTGCCCAATGGACAACATTTTATATGAGATAACCATCAAAATTTGACGACTTAAAATAAGCAATATATGTATATCTTGCCATTTTAATACATTTACGTCATTGGCGACTGATATCCATAATTTGTAGCAATATTAAAAAAAACAGCTAACATTAAAGGTATATAGGTATACATAAATAAGAAATGTACGAAAATACATTAAGCACAATTGCATACATGTCATTAAGTTAGAAACACTCTATAGAGATCATAACTGTTGAACAACCTATTACAGCATCGTCTAACCGATGAACATGAAGAGATCCAGGATAGTAGATTATATCTAAATAGATCTACGCTTCATATAAGTATATTAATGTAAAAAATACTAATTTAAGAATCTATTGAGTTAAGCAGTTATTGTGTATGTTTAAATGTTATATCTAGTTTATATTATTTGTTATGCATTCGAGGCTGCAATACAAGTTAATCATATTAGTCAAATATATGTAATAAATCTTAAAAAGTAATTACTTTCCTGTTTATTGCAAAAAAAACAAATTATAATTATAAGGTTGATGACATAATAAGTAAATTATAATATAACCAATTATTATAATATTTGAAAACAAATCTGTGCTTCCCGATTTATTCGATTTAGTTGCTATAGCTACGAATATATGTATTGGTGTCAATTTTCTAAAAATTGTTTAGTAATTAAAAATAGATTAGTTTACATTTACAAATATGTATTAGATAAACTTAAGTTATGCAAAACACTTTATGTGCTGCATATAAGCTATACTCAGAATCTCCGAAAGTTATTAATTTAATATATAAAAATAGCTTTAGAAAATTTTATTAATTTAGTTAAAAATTATGTCGACTTTAAATACATCTACTATTTCAAAATATTGAATGATCATTAGTAAATAAAAAAGTTCAACAAAAATTTTATTATCCACTTAATTTTATATCAATACTAAATATCAAATTTATTTTTCGGCGAACTCAAAGAAAGAAAAGAATTATTGGAATTCATCTACTGAGACTCGTTTTTTTTAATCAATAAAACTTACTCAGTCAACAGAATTTGCTTGTGGAAAACTCACAGAGTGATACTGTACAAATACACACTGAACGCTCAATTGAATCAAAGTTAAAATTGGGAGAAGGTTATATAGGAGAAAAATTGTCGCTTCTGAAATCCCCAAAGACCACTTTCTTTGAACTTACCTCGGGTCATTTGCTATAGATATCTGTATATAATAAATGTGAGGTTAGATACGCGAGGAAAATGGGGCAAATATTTTCAAACATACAATTTAAATTGTTATCTACATAATAGAAGAAGTATTTTTTCAATAGTATTTATTTTAAAGTAAGTAAAAATTATGATACTTTGTTATATTACTTGTTTCGATTCCTGAATTAAAATTTATGTACGAATTAAATAAAAGTTATATAGAAAATAATAAGTGATATGCTGATATATTAATTACTTGTATAAATATTTATTTGTCAGTATGTTTGGTCACTTAAATATCTCATTTAGCTTAATTTAGTTGAGTTTAAACTCGTTTTAACGATAAAAAATCTTAAATCATTTAGAAATAAAGTTTAGTTTCAAAAGCCACATTTTGGTTCTCTCAGCAATCAATATTCAGCATTCTAATTCTAAAAAATGTGACTTGAAAAAGTTCTCTACATTATCGTATTAATTTCCTTGTATATATTCTCAGACTTATTCTAATAATTTGCTTAAATGCAATCTGATTATTATTACGGATTACTAATGCTATTACTTGATTACAGCTATTATCTGATTTGTTACTTGCTGAAGAATTGCGTCTATTGAGATTTTAACATGTGTACATATAGTGTGTTCAATATTGGACTCTGTTGCAATAATTTACGCGTAAACATAAAAAAATGACACTCCTCAATCCTTTGGTTTAACAACATTTTCGGCTAGCAATATGTATATTATATATATTCAGGTTGCTTCTAAATTGTTCCATTATATTATCCCTCATTATATATATCTGCATTACATTTTTTTCTATAAAAGATACATAGTAAATATGCTTCTTACTTTTCTCTAATACAAAAATGGAGATGTGTGTATAGATATGGGTACATATGCATGAGTGTATATATTTATAGTAGGTATATTTGTTAGTTACAGGGACAACTTAAACAACGGGACATGGCACTTCAAATCTATGTATTTTTGACGACAAGGTGAGGACCTGTCGTAATTATTTAAGATGTCGTTTTTCATACATCTATAATGTTTTCGTTAAATTATTATACTTTTTTATTTAATGGAATGCTACATATCAAGTATTTAACGCAAAAATAGCGTTTTAAATTACTTTCTCTGATTTTGAAATACGAAAAACATTGTTAAACTGTCCAGATTCTTGCTAATGTAAAATTAATACAAATATTACATAACATATTTCATTAAACAGGTAGATTATTATGTAGAATAATTCACTCAATAGTATTATTACACATTTATCAGTTAGTATGTACATCAAACATACAATATTAAATAGTATTTTAAAGTATGAAAAGTATTGTTTTTATCATTATGGAAACCCACACAAAAATTAATATAGTCGCATAAATTGGGTAAATAGGTTTAGGTTTATTAATATTTTTTTATGACACATATTAAAAGAATAAAATTATAAAATTATAAAAGTATTGTGTTATTATGAAAAGTATTGTTTTTAACCTTATTTGATAATGAAAACCCACAAAAATTAATATAGTCATGCATAAATTGTGTAAATACAGTTTAAGTTTAATATTATTTATTTTTTGACACATATTAAAATAATAAAATAATAAAAGTATTGTATTATCCAAAAAGAACTATAATATCAATTAAAGATATGTCAAATAGTTATTTTCCTTGCAGTAAAACATTGCTGTCAACAGATAATCATTTACATTATATTAATGTATATTTTGGCATATAGATGGCATATATTTAAGTTGTCTCTAGTTAGTTAAACTAAGTTACAAAAATATATATATATATTGATCATTAATATTATATTTCCTATTAAATACATAATTTATTGTAATAAATAACATTTATTCATATACGCAGCAAAAGAAATATATATATATATATAATTTGTGTTACATCAGCGCAAAATGTTATAATTTATTATATATTCACGTTACATTCTTTTAAGAAAATATAACTAATTTGAATATGAATTATACTTCTACACTCTTGAATACTATTATAAACTCTTATTAGTATGCACAATCACGTATTATGCACTTGTAACGAATACCTATTAGGTTTTTTAAATTATTATTGATCTTAAAAGTCTTGTATAATGTATTAATTAACAATGTATATGTATATATTATATGTCCAATTTTTTAAATATTAAAATTTAATGATTTATATAATATAAATGCATTTCATATCTACAAATCTTAAAATAATACGGGGTAAATTTCGATCTCTCTTTACCACTCTCCTATATATAATTAAAATGGTAATATTTTTATTTTTAAAAATAGCCTGTTAATCAATTAAATAAATTGAAACGCAATATCTTATTTCTTTTAAAATGTCCTTTTAAAAGTATTAATGCAAGACTAAAAATATGTTTTTTAAAGAAAAAAATAATTGCACTCAGTAGTTTTAGATATAATACAGATAGGCAATTTAGGCATAATCAATTATGTGAGAGGCATACATTTTTATATTAAAATTACATCGAAACGTCTATCTTGAATCACAAAATGTCAAAAGTTATCTTAAGGCTTTTAGATTTTCATTAAAGAAATCGTTTGTGTCCCTAATATTTTAATGATTTAATCCCATGGACTATTCTAAGATTCACTTAAACTATTCCGTGTATCCCGAAACCTTAATTTCGAATAAATTTCAAAAACTCATTCAATTTAAATAATTAATGTTTTATTTCTGAATGTGAAAGTACTTCATTAAGAAAAAATTAAGTTGACTTAAAATATCTAAAATCTAATTATAATAGTAAAGCCTGTACATATAGTAAATTTAATGAAAAAAGACGGAAATTTAATACAATTTTTTTCAGATATATTTCGATTTCTTAGAATAGAATTCTTTACAATTTATAATTGCACTTATATTTTTAACATCATACTTACAATTAATGATATTTTCCTCCATAATCTGAGCAATAAAATTTGGAAAATATTTACATTTAAAAATACAAATATATTTTTCTTCAAATGTTATTTTTAATAATAATACTATTATTGTTTAATTATATGTATGTATTGCGTTTTACATATAACTTGAAAAGTATAAACATATAACATAAAATCATCGCATTTTATTATTATGTCAAATTTTATGTACATAATTTAATCGAAATAGTTACATGTTTGCTATACATATTGTATTTGTATATACGTTAATGTATATATCTAATTATGTCACAGTTGGTCTGATATTCCTCTAAATTTGATTAGGACAAGCTGTAATTATTATTACTTACACAAATATCAGTATTCATTTCGAAACACCTTATACCTAATTTACGTTTAATTCACATTAGAATATAACTATCTATGGACGGTGTATTTATATCAAACATTTAATCAGCTGAATCATTTCGGATGATAACATTATTCACAATAACAGAATGTTTTTAAAGAATGTATTATTCTCTTCTGTAAATCATCTAGGAGACAATAAGATTTATCTCTGGCACACATATTCTATTTATAACGATTGCAAACAAAGGGCCAAAAATTGTTGGGCTTTTATAATATTAACTTTATTTAGTCAACTTGTTTATTTACTTGTGTATCCTTTGACAATCAGAAACAATAATAACGTGTTCGATTTTACATTGTCTGCCTTGTTGCTTCCCACTTAAATGAATTTCCCTTTTATTAAAATGTTCTGCTATTCTTCATTTTCCTGACTTGCGACAACCTCATCGACAACCATTTAGAACCAATATAAAACAACTCTATATGTATAGAACTCTTTGAGGAAAAGGTATTTCTCCGAATTAATTATGTTTATTTAAATATTAAACAGATATTTCTTTCAATCTGTGCCTATGTTTCTATATATACCTAAATATTTCATTATATAATCAAAGATTATTACTATTCTGCTCCTTTATGAACATTAACTTTTATATATCCTTGTACATATTATAATGCGTTTATTGATATAAGACTTATGTAATTTATCAAATACCGTTTTTATATACATTTCTGTCTTACTTGATACCATAAATTTAGAATAAAACAATATAATGAATAAGAAAGGCAGCAGGACTTGCTTTGATTCATTTTAAGATTTAAATTCACCCACTTCCGATTCCTTATACACAGATATTACCGTTGTTGCTATCAACTGCCAAGTTTTAATTAAAATGTTTTATTATAAGACATTTTTATTTCTAGACTTATATTCCACTAAAAACTGTGTACGAAAAATGATAGATAATCTAATGTATTCACTTCATACTAAATATATGCCTACCTGTGTATTTACATATAGGCACAATATATTTACAAAAATTTATAAGAATACCAAAGAATATGGGCAATACCTAACAACTAGATATACATTTATTATATATATATAATTCAGTATATTATGCAATGTAAGGTATAGTCTTAAGAGTAAAGAATAGTTTTGATATATATATATATAAGTACCTATAAGTATATTATGTACAAATATAAATATAAATATTTATATATATATATATATATGTATATATAAGAAACAAATGTATTACTAAATAAATTTTTAAAAATTCAAGTTAAATATTTTT
>JAYRBW010037960.1:0-11816 GCA_036023295.1 Invenusta paracnida | reverse complement strand
CTTGAAAGCAGCGTACAAGAACATCGGTATGAAAGAACTGAAGACAAGGAACGGTGGAGCCATCAACGATGAGATATAGCAGAGAAAATTCAGGCGAGAGACGAATTGATGAAAGCAACAGTCATAAATTAGGAGGAAGTTCAAAGTATAGAAGATTCTGTCAAAACAAACTCAAAGGAAGCTAAAGCTAAGACATAGAAAAGCGTAGTAGAGAAACACAGTTGCGCTAATAAGATGTGGAGATTACTCAAAAGACTTAGGAAAGAAAAACCAGCAAAGAATCAGACAAGATCCTTATGTATAGAAACCAGAGGAGAATTACAATAAGAAGTAAAGCAAACGCTTTTATTGCAGAATACTCAAGAGTTAGCCGACTGGAAATCCCTAATAAAAGGAGAATCAAGGCTACCATTACCATGACTATGAAACACCAGAGTGGACTACTGTCCGAGGACGGCCAAAATATTCTTTCCAAGAAGTAATAGCGGCGCTGGATGACCTAGACGGGTCGAAAGCCGCAGTTCCAGACCTTCTCCACCCCAGCCCAGATTACTTAAGAATCTCTCAAAGGAAGCTAGAGCGAAATCACCATCATCTTTAACATGTAGTTGGATGACTCCCAAGACCCACAGAACTGGAGACAAGTGGCGATAATACCGCTTACAAAAAATAACAAACCACTAGAAGAAATCTCATCGTACAGACCAGTGGGTCTCACTTCCTGTCTTAGCAAAACTATGGAAAGAGTCATTAACAAGAGGATCATGTTCAAATTAGAGAAAGAAGGACTACTCTCAGAACTATAAGCCAGCTTCAGACCAAATGAGTTGCTTGAAGATCAATTGCTGAAACTATCACAATACATCAGTGACGCTATTCATAAGAAAAAGAAAACAGTGCTTGCGCTACCAGACTATGCGAAGGTGTAGGATAAGGTTTGAAAAGATGGTCTTATCCTAAAACTCACGGAAATGGGAATCAGCGCCCCCATCATAAGATGGATCCAAACATGGCTATCCAACCGCAAAGCTTGGGTGGTTCATGAAGGGGTGAGAAGCAAATCAAAACTAATGAAACAAGGCCTACTCCAAGGAGCCGTACTGTCACCAACGCTCTTCCTGATATTCATAAACGATGTGACAGAAGTCAATGACACAGACACTCAAATGAGCTTATTTGCAGACGATATTGCAGTGTGGGCATCAGATAAGAATATTGAAAAGCCCACAAAGAAAGTACAAGAAGCGTTTACGAAGATCCAAAGATGGAGCCGAGAATGACCAATGAATCTCAACGCTGATAAGTGCGAAGTGAGTATATTCTCCTTTGACAATAAAGATGCTGTTACGAAACCCAAGATTAGACTCAATAACACAAAGTTCAAATTCAACCCAAACCCAACGTTTCTTGGGTTAATGTACGACCGGCAACTCAGGTTTCACGACCATGCCCAAAAAGTGATCCAGAAAGCCAAACAAAGAAATAACATCATCAGAAACCTTGCAGGACAAGACTGGGGATTTAATAAAGACCTCCTCAGGAGCACCTACATATATCGCTTCGTAGATCAGTCATCGAATATGGGGTGAGTGCGTGGTTTACCTTGGATATGCGACACAACCTTAGATAAACTTGAATCTGTACAACTAGAAGCAACAAGAATCATCTCGGGACTCCTCAGGAGTACCCCTAAGGAAATAGTGCTGAAAGAAGCTGAGCTAACCAAGATAAAGGAAAGAACAACAACATTGGTAGTGATAGCTATGTAAAAATCTTCTAGATGTCATATTAAGAACCTCCGTGTCCAATTTGCCTTCAAAGAAATCAGAAAAAGAATTAAGAAAAAAGACTAAATATCTACTGCCTCTGAAATTTGGAACAAGATATTCAAGAAAAAACAAACATGGAAACTCCCAAGACATATCAGACCATGGTCATCAAGAAAAGGACTCACCTTGGAATCTGCAGGAAAAAAGAGTGATAAGACAGAAGACAACATTAAACTAGCAGAAAAAAGTCTATAAAACAACTTGGAGCTTGATGTGGTGATTTATACGGATGATTCCGCAGTGGAGAATTGTAGGAATGCTTGCCAGTGATAACCACAGGCAGCATGAAAGACCCAATATACATAGAAAGAATCAACGCAGCGGCTAGCAGATGGTGATCCTCGTATCAGAGTGAGATGGTAGCATTGATTATGGCGCTAGACTGGCTGATAACCTACCAAGACTGGAACACGGCCAGAATTGCAACAGATAGCCAATCAGCAGTAAGGAGTCTACAATCAATCAAATGGTCCTCCAACAACAACTTATTAGTAGAGGCTACCACGAAGATCGAGGAACTGACGTCGAGGGACAAGAAGGTGTGCATCACATGGATACCCAGCCACTGTGGGATAATAGGAAACGAATCGGCAGACAGAGAAGCAGCAGCAGGTAGCGCCAAAGACCAGACCGGCATAAGATGGCTTTTTGATGTGGCTAAGGCCAGATGCAAGAAAGCATTGAAAGAAGGAAAGCTTACACATAGTAGAAGTAAAACTATTTTTGAGAATGACAACATTAAATCGGACTGGGAAAAAGGACTTAGCAAAACCAACGCCATCAGCTTTAGGAGGTTCAGAACGGGGCACTCAACGGAACTCCAAGCTTACCGAAAAAGAATAGCACTTTCAGATATGGAAGAATGCAGAATATGCGACGAAGCCCCTGAGTCGACAGAACACATTCTCCTCCAATGCCCTAGCCTCACCAATCTCAGGAGGGCAATAGAAGTCTACAACCTTCGCCATCTAACCCAGAAACCTTCTAAATGCAAAAGTATCTGAGATAAATTTAAAACCTTAGTGAATCAGGCTTCCTAATAGGGTAATCAAACAAACAAACAAACAACAACAACAACAGCGTCAGAACTTATCCTGATGCTAACTGTGGCAGTGATCACGAAATCCTTGTTGCAAAAATAAATCTAAAGCTGCAAGCACCAAAACATCAACCACTGGTGACCGTCTGGATATTAGAAACATCAATGATCATTTTCGTATTGCAGTCCATAACACATTTCAAGAACTCTTTGCCATTGAGAAAGAGACCTAAAGAGATGCGGTGCGGAGTTAAATCTATCATCCTCGAAACCGCCAAAAATCACATTCCCAAACGACGAATGAAAAGATCAGCCCTATGGATGTCATTCGTAACGCTTGAGCAAGACGACCAAAGACGTAATCTGAAAATCAAGAGGGAAGATAAGAAAGCAATTCGAAAGCTCTACAAGGATATCGACAAACAAATCCTTTAAATAACTTTCTTTAAAACTCAAACTAACCATTTAATTATTTATAAATTCAAATTTATTTTCGAGCTTTGATTGGGACATGTGCAGAGGCGTTTCGGTAATCAGAAAGACGACCTATTTAATTTCTATAGTTACGCTAAACGATTCCGATTTTTGGAATGAACGTTTCTTAATAAGTGACATCGGAAATGTTAACGATTCCACTTTTGGAAAACGCCAAATGATAATATAATTTGCTACAAATATTTCAACTATTAATATTTAAGTTAACTCTTAGGATATCGTTTAAAAGTATTTTATATATGATAAGTCTTGTCTTTCACTTGCGCCTTGCCTTTACTTTCCTTTTATTACTTTTAACTGTATATCATACGAGTAGGAAATAGCAATTTGCATTAACCCTAGGACCAATTTATTTCATATACTCAAGAGGACTAAGTGTCTCGGCTATTTAAGCCACACTTAAGAATTCATTAATTAAACTTTTTTTATATTATTTTGATTTATTTTAAATTGATAGTAGGTAGGTACTTACATTGTATAGCCGTGAGCTAATGTGACTAGTGTTTAGTTGACAATTATATAAACAAGTATAGAGAGAATATAATAATTTTTTCCACGGATGGATTTTCTTCCTGTGTGTATGTAATATATTGCTATTTTAGCTACAGCAAGAACTTCTTCAACGTCGTACTACATATGTGGGAACAGTAGCACACAACCGCTGGATGGTTGTTCATTTCCAAAATATGCTACACGTCTCTTGCATTAAATCCCTGACATTGTTCAAAAGGCCTACTATCCAAAGTGGACGACACTTCCTGTATCCAAACGCCGTAGATATTTTCTTCTAAAGTTGGCAGGTGCGCTATCTGCCGAACACATGGCAGTTAGACTGTAAGAGCCTATTTGTTTATACACCAAAACTGCCACCTCTTGTAAAGGTTCACAAATCAAGCACAACCTTTTCCTACAGCATAACTGCTGACCACTACCCAGAGATGTGCAAAATGTAAGGAGAGTGCCAAATCAAGGAAGAACTCCAACAAAGCAAACTCCCGTTGCTCTATTTGCGGGACACCAGTTTGTGGGAAACATTTCCAACCATCAGGGCATGTGTGCTTGTAAGAACGGAACTATTTTGTTTAAACTTTAATTACAGTTGTTTTCATTTATCTTAGACTTTTTTAGTTATCTGTATATAAACCTACTATATGTTTCAAATTAACGAGGATTACTTGGATTGTAAACCTTATATTCGTTTGGCTATTAGGTGTGGCTCATAAACCACCCTTGATCATCCTACGAATATTTATTGACTGACGTCTATGTTTTTAGATATTGCTTTCGCTGGGTATTTGGCATAACATTTAGGTACATAGTACTATTCTGTAGAGGATAAGTATATAATAAAAGTCCTGTTTGATTATTTATCAGAATTGAAAACGTTACGAATAAGTTAAAATAACTATACAAAGAGGCTGTGAGAACCACCCTTGTTTCTTCTTGCATTAAAAATATGTTACTTCTTTAATTAAAATTTATTTCGTCTTTAAAAATTATATACTGACAAAAACATTGTTGAAAATGTTCGGTTACTATTTTTATGGTTGCCAATACCGAATTAATATTACTGATGAATTTAAACAAATCGATTTTTATGCGTATAGGTTGAAGGGAGTAAGTAATACATATCAGTGTATCCAAAACATGCTTTCAAAATAATTGCAGGTCTGGTTATGGCGTCCCAGTCTTTGTAAATTTTAAATGGCCACCGTTTCATATAGAAATATAATCATAAGTTTTTAACTATACAATTTTAATTATATAATATTAACGGTTGACAGAAAGCTTGTATCAATTCATAGTACCCAAATAATATTCATTTCGACCATAGCTTCATATTATCAGCCAATAATTTTGACCAATTGTCTCTGAGTTAGAAGGATTAAGTATAAGCAAATAACTACTGTCCCCATAAATTGATTTGTCAGACAATAATTAAAGTGGTATTAAACTTGAAAGATATTATACATAGATAAATTATGCACTATCTATACTATAACGATTATACCTAATATGGGAAGTGATCTGACACAATATATCTGACGTTTCGGAGGCTTTCATTCAGAAATGAGTGTCCTCGGATGCATTGGACACTTAATGGTGATCTCATCCAGGCTACAAAAAATTTTGGAGTTGATCTATGCCCACAATGCAGTAGTCCATATGCTGTGTGGTAAAATCGTTTCTTTGACTAACTGTGGTTCGTACACACTTTGTTATAGACATAGCCCTAAATGCCATAATTCTGAAATATGTTTTGAATGTGTCTCTGCCATAAATTATACACTTTTTTTGTGAAATTGAAAATTCGGAATTTGGTGAAATAGCTATTAGTATAGGCCGATGTAGGATTACTGTTGATATAACAAAGAATCAAATCCTGAATGAAATGTGTGCTTTCTATGAGAAGATTATGAATAGGTACATGTTAGCTGAAAACATTTGCCTGTTTGGTGTCTTAAATAAAATCAAAGACCACCTCACGAAGCATGTGACAACGTATTTTGCATATATATGTAAAGCGTGTTGATATATACATACATACTTGTTTTACACCTCGTCCTAATCTGAACAATTCTGTGTTACCACATCTTGTCCAGTCCATCTGTGTAAAGTCTCTAACAGTTCCACAAAGTGCTTAGGGAATCACATATTTTCCATAATAATCTATAACTGTTGGTGACTCACACAGTCAAACGCTTTCACAGTCATGAAGCACGCATTGATAAGAAAATTGTATTTTCTAGATCCTTTTCGATTATAATCAGTCGCATATTTGAAATTTATTCTCTCGTTCCTTTTTATTCTATGAAGTTGGCTTGTTCCATTTCTATTGGCTATTTATTGTTTTTCTTCTTCCTGTTAACGATTATTTTCAGCAATACCTCTCTGATGTGTGAAATTAGATTTATGGGGCAGTAGTTGACGCATTCTCTCAAGTTTCCTTTTTTGTGAGGGACACAAATATGCCTCTGCACCAGTCACGAGTCCATTCTTCTATTGACCCTATCTTATTGCATAATCAGCCTATAAACTGTATACCTACATCACTAGTTATTTTCCACATTTCGATTGGGATTTCGTCTACCCCAAATTTATTTGCCATTTAGTATTAGTTTCAGAGATAATTTGTCATACACTTACATCAGATGACTTAGATGCGGCTGCAGTTTTGCCAGATTTTAGTCTGATCCTTGATTTGCAAAGAAACATTTGATGACCAGCTGCCGCAATCTGCGTCCTGTCATGTTTTACATTCAAAATTGTACATCTCCACCTTTTCTTAATTAGTATATAATATTTACTCAATGTTAATTATAACTTCCTGTAAGTTATTGTAGACATTTTATCTTCCTGAATTAATTCGGATTTTAGTGTCTAAATCTGAATTATTATTCCAATTATAGGTGATTCTAACGTTGATCGGGTTATATCCTAGTAGTGTTTTATAGCTTTCATTTCTGTCAGTATAAAACAAACACTGCTACTCTTTTGGCCACCCTCTTTTCCTTTGTTTGAGCTACAGTCATTACTTGTAAACGTCCCTGTCCAATCCACCAATGTTCTGCAAATCCAAAAATCTTTACTTTCCATTTCTGGTGTTAGTACTTTGAATTTTCCAGACGTTATTTCTTTAACATTACAAGTATGTAGACATTTGCAGAGGTATGCTGCTATATGCTTCGTCTTTATATAGTCAGTTGTAGGGCTTCCAATAATAGGGTTTGGCACTGCTACGTACGTCTTTATTTCTAAGAGTAATAGTAACGGTATGTCCTATATTCCCAGTATGTTTATGAATATCTTCATGTCTGTAGGTCTCACCATCCAGTACTATATCTGTGTTTATTCTTTTGTAAACTTTCATAGTAACAAACTCGACAAAATTGTTTAGTGTGATTAGACCTCGCAGTACAGGTGTCAAAACTTGGGCTACTTGGTTACTTGTCTGCCTCCTGCTCCTCTGAAGTCCTCGTTGACACTGATTCAGTTCTTCTACCAGTTCCAGATACTGGTGTCGGAGTTGCACTAAGATTGGGATTATTTAAAGGCGACCTATACACACCCACCTTATCGTGATTCTGTCTTAGGGTTTTGAGAGTTTTTATGAACATAACATTATCACTAATAGTTCCTCAATTCCACCATATCCTGATGGCCATTCAATATCATGACATCTGTGATACCGATACCAGTGCAATTATGATTCGAGAGTTGGAAAATGTAAATGTAAATGTAACGTTGAAATATAAACAAGAGCTTTCACTAAATAAATCTTCATTTACGAGTAGCCTGAACTATAATTTCACTTCAGATCATAAAAGCTTAGATGCATTAACATTATGCAACTTTTCCTGCGTGCAGCAGTATCATGAAACAATGCACCTATTACTGTTTATGGATATAGCCGTAGGTCTATGTTATAATGATTAATTTCGTACAATATCTTCCTTTATCCTTTTTAGGTTGCGTCAATTTATTAAATTAAGATAATTAGGATAATTTACTAATCACATCACTGCCAACATTTTTTAAGGCAAAATATTTCAGTATTATAGCATTGAAAAATGTATATACATATATATATATATATATGTATATCTATAAAATATATAAAATAAAAATGTAGTAATATAGAAACATAATTATAATGCGTATAACTGTGGATACAGATAAGTTGTTTTTGCCCAATTCCAAAGTACAATCACACATACATATAGGGGGTGAAATGATACTGTAACCAAATTGGTTAAAACTTAGATTAGATATTGCTCAAAGTAATACAGAATGATACGATACATCATCACCTTCCTCCTAAAAAGTATATTCGTTATGGTATTTTATTGGCAGGAGATATCGACTTGAGCGTGAATGGCGTTGGGCTGATGGTGCTGGAGTAACAGTGACTTTGACAGCGCGATCTTCGACGTCATCACGGCTGCGATAGTGAACCATTTTCTAACGTTACAAGCTTGACCGTCGTCAAGTACGTGTAGTCCTCGCAAGAACTCGAAATACTCGTCGGGGAGCAGAGGACGAGGGAATGGCATTTTGAGACTTGAGGCAGTCTCGTGCACACTGTCGTTCACTTTGTAGGGGCCTCTAGTTTAGGGTAGATTCTGAGGCTGGTCGTTGTTGGTGGTTGGAGGGTTGTTGTCTTGAGAGTTCACAGATAGTGAGTGTACTAAAAATTCATACGAAATTTTCTGTTCAGAAGAATTTTTGAGGGACTCAGTGTGTCGGGCGTGAAGCTGGTAGCTCGATAATTAGATAAAAGCTCTTGTATAACCGTGAAAAAAATAATTTTGTCTACTGTGAACGTCTGGATTTCGTGTTTGATATAACGATTAAAGACTTCCACTTGCCGTTCTGCTGTGGGTTGTACATCGCACTTCTCTCGTGTCGGATGTCTCGTTTGGAAGAAAGTTGGTAAATTACGTAGATGGGAATTGGGTTTCGTTGTCTGTTCGAATATACTCTGGATTGACGAAACGGCACTTCTGTTAGCTAGGTTATCAACCGATTTGAAATGATTTCACTGGAAATAAATACTTCTATGAATTGGGATGTATTGTCTATGAGGACTGTAATGGACCTCTGATTGTTTGGAGCGTTTGAAAACGATCCCGCAATATCCACAGACAGAGTGAACGATACACTACGGACGATCTGGAACAGGCCATGTAGTTCGAGGTACGTGTGTATATATGTGTGCCTTTGCGCTGTCTTGGCAGGAGAGGCAGTAGAGAACGCGTTGTACAATTTTTCGATCTAGTCCAAGCCACCAAAAAGTGAGTCGAATTTGTTGCTTCATTTGCACTATACCTTCGTGACCTTTTTCTAAAATAACTCGTCGAAGAAAATCATGGATAACATGACGCTTGTTGTTTCTAATAATTATACTGTTGTTGACGGACAATTCGTCTCTGACTTTATATAGTATGGTGACAATTCAACACTGATATCACGCTTATCGGGCCATTCACCTTGGATATGTGTTCTGAGTGTTGTAGTGAGAAGTTTGTTCGTGTTGGTGTGATATTTTATCGAATTGAGAAATATGGGTATTGTCGTGAGCACTGTTATTGTTCTGTGTAATTGAGGAATGTCATAATCCTTCAAAGCAGGCGAGTTCGATGTAGACGGATGTGGAGGCGGCTCAGTAAATCGACCATTTGATTTTCGGTCCCCTTTATATATCTGACTGTGAAATTAAAATGAGCGAGACGCTTTAGCCAGCGTGTGAATTTCACTGATTTCCGAGTGCTTGTGTGTTGTTGTGAAAGAGAACGCGGGCAGGAGTGGTCAGATTGTAAAACAAAAGCACAGCCAGATAATAACTTTGCTAATTGTTCACATCGCCAAACTGCGGCTAAGCTTAATCTGTCATTTGTTGAGTAATTTCTTCCAGTTTTTGACAACGTATTTGAGGCGAATTGAATAGAAACTTGTCTCCCGTGCACGGAGACTCGTCAGGTGGTCGGAAGTGCTCACGACGTCACTTGTATAAGTAGAAATTGCTTTTTGTAACAACAGAAATTGCTACTTGTAACAATAGAAATTGAAAGAATACTAAATTAATTATAATATAAAGTTTGTTTTAGTTATAATGTTCAAATTTCAAAAAGCTTCTAATGTATTTTATTTTTTAATATATAACTGAGTGCTCTTATCCAGTGGGCTACACTATTTGAAAAATATAGTGGAAGAGATCGAACCTCTTATTTCTCAATTATATATATCTGTGATTTAAAAATGGATGCTCAAAAAGTATGTATTACATATAATCCAAATTTATGTATATAACTTTAGTTGGAAAACAATTTTTTTTATTTGAAACGTTATATCTGCCTGATTTTATTATTAGCTAACTAATTACTATGTAAACTAGAATTATTTCCCTTATCCCAAACAGTACATTTTACTAAAACAATTTTTTTATTATTTATTATATTTCAAAATTTATTATACTACTCAATAATCTTTATTAAAACTTATATTTTTTGTAAATTATATAACTTAAACCTAATACCTTCTATGAATTATGAAACTACTTTTTATTTATAATATGTCATTTATTAAAAATGTAATAATGAAAAAGGTAGGCAGTTAGATATAATTTTAAATAAATAATAGATAGGTAACAGTAATCACAATATTTAACAAATAAGATCTATTATTATTGTTTCAAAATAGAGTTAATATGATTGAAAGATAACTAATAATAAGTTAATTCAAAATAATAATATATACTTGATATATATTCTAAAGTAAATATTACAAAATTAATATTTATTACAATAAATAACAGTATTTATATAGGGCCTGTAAAAAAAATTGTGTTTTTATTATAGGTCAAACTCAAAAATTCAAATCTATGGAAATAGTTTATTGACATACAGACATTTCAAATTCAAATATCTATATCTAGGAAATCGATAAAATGAAAATTGAAATTTGTAGTCATAACATCGTCAAAATGAACGCAGAGCAGTGCGATATTAATTTTTTTATTGCAACCTTACACGCAATAATTTTAAAGCTACTGATATTCATCGAAATTGGTAGAAAGCTGTTGATACTGTTATCAATATCAGAAGAGTACAACAAATTGCAAAAGAGTATACAGAAGGACAAAAGGAGTTCTTTAAAAGGAAAGATGATTCTGGACGGCTGCGAACAAGTACAGGTGACAATAACTTTTCAATGGTTCGCAACTTAATCAAAGACGATAACAAACTATCATGTGCTGCAATAGAAAGAATCACTGGAATAGAAGAATCACCTGTCCGTCGAATACTGACAAAACATCTGGGGAAAAGTTTGCTGTGCTGCAAATGGGTACCCCATAATATTCTGAATGACGCATCTAAAGATAAAAGAGTTGAATGCAGCCGGGAGATGTTGCGTACTTTCACGAGGAGGGGAGCTAAAGAAAAAGTCGTAGTTATTGATGATAGGTGTTTTTTTAGGAATATGCTACCAAAAGAATGCTAACGCGCCTGGGTTGACAGTGCAGGAGATGGCCCTACTATGCCTAGAATAACAATATCAGACAAAAAAGTATTGGTCATCGTGGCCAGCAATTACGACAAGTCCTTGGTTTACTTCAAAATGCTTCACGATGGAGGTTCTATCAACTCTCAGAGGTACCTACAATTTCTTATAAACATGGTTGCTCAGTTCCATGCAACATTGCCAACATTGGAATTAACATAACGCAAGATTATCAACATTAACACGATGACGCAAGACCTCACGTTGCCCACCAAGTCAGCCAATGGATTGAAAACATTACACATCTCCCTTCTGAAACAGTCGCCTTATTCTCCAGACACCAATTTAATAGTGTCTTAATTTATTCTCTTTCGCAACTACGAATGCTTCAGACGAGGACACGATTTTGCTGACACGCAAGAGGTAAGCGAAAACCTCCAAGCGTTCCTTAC
>JAYRBW010037949.1:0-11816 GCA_036023295.1 Invenusta paracnida | reverse complement strand
ACCCCCTAGATGTTTAGTACTAACATCCCACATCATGAAACTGAATGTCTGCTGTTGCATAGCCAGTTCTTTAGTACTACCACACTTTTTCTAATTTTCCAAATTAAAGAATAGGAGAGAATTTATGATTTTGACCCTATTTTCTTGAAAATGCACATTTTCATAGAAATAACTGTTTTAACATTTATTAAGAATACAATGATGCATATTATTTTGTTCGTGTAAGTGTTTTCTGCACGTTAGAAACAAATTTGGATGAATGAATTGCACAATTTATTTTCTATAAACATTTGAATATTATTTTTTAAGCCTATTTTAGAAACATTTTAGTTAAAATAGACTTGAAAACTAATATTCAAATGTTTCTAGAAAATAAATTGTACAATTTATCCATCAAACTTTGTTTCTAACGTGTGGAAAACACTTAAACGAACAAAATAATATGCATCATTGTATTCTTATAGACAGTTATTTTCATGAAAATTGAGTTTAAAAAAATTGAGAAAAACAAGTTATTTTTCAACTATACATTGATTAGAAGTAATATAAAATATAATATACTCATATATTATTTAATTTAACAATTTCATTGGAAAACTGTTCAAAAATACAGACATAAATGTCTCCTATATATAATATTATATTCAACGACTGTATGCAAGTGTAGCACATTCAATGAATATCTCCCGCGCATTCCACCCACGTCCCATGTGATCCGAAACGGATTTCTTAAACTGGCTTCCTATTTGGACTAGAATTAAATTTTAAAATGGTTGCCTGTTCATAAATGTATCTATAACGAGCTGGTAATGTCTTATTTAAAACGTATCCTTCATATTTCTCTCTGTTCACAATAGCAGTAAAAATTACCAGAGGACGGATTTGTCTCTCTCCGTGGGGTCAATATAAGAGGGCGTCAAACGAATCCAAAGTGATGCGATTGGTGGCTGCTGAGTGAAAGTTACCCTGATTGGCCAACTCACCTCTCGTGTACAAAATACCTTAGCAGGCGTCTGTGACTTGTTCACCTGCCCACGGTGTTGTGAGAACAATAATTGCAATTTAAAGACTATACATGCAAACAATAAAAGATGAACTGTTACCACCACCAAGATATTGTATTAAATACTTAATAAATAAGAAAGCGTTATTAATTTCTCAACGTGCATAACTTCTCATATTAGAAGATAAATTCCTATCTACCTTTTATTAAAAATATTTTTTTTGTTTTATAAAATCTAAAATACATTTAACTTTTAAGACAGTCACATAACAGTGACATTGGTATATTATAAACAAAGAGTATATAACAAGAGATGATTTAAAAATGAAAGAATTATTTTTACAATATATATAGGATGAAATGGATTTTCAATTAATTTAAACTTGACCTAAAAAATTAAAATGCATATAAAATAAATACATAATATAAAAATAACAAGTAATTATACAAATAAATTGTATTTTAACAAGAATGGTCTAATTTATCCATAAACAGACTTTTATAGTTGTAGCAAATAAATGAGATTTTCGTAAAAATAAAATTATGTAATTTGACAGTTTTTCTGATTAATTCTTAAGAAACAAATGTTTTATTAATATAATTATAATTGTCATTGTCATTATTAATTTGCTTAAGTATTTAAAATGCCGATTATTCAATAATTAAATTTGATTGAAAGTTACAATACCTTGAAATATTCACAAATAAAAAAGCTACTAGGTATCTCTGGGTACAAATATTTCAACTTTTCTAAGTATAATAATATATTATAAAAGAAAAACAATATTTCATACATATCGCATATCAACCCTTTTAATATAGTTCTCATTTAAATCAAGATTATAACAAATTAGAATAAAAATTATATAATAAAACTCCCAGGGTAATCCCGTAACCATAAAATCAATAATATTATCTAGTCATATAGTAGCTAAAAATAGAACAGCGACTAATAAACTCTCCACGCTGGAAGCTGTATTATTCTATGGGCAAGACTATTTAAAAAGTATTTCCTGGACAATCAGGGTAGACTAGTATATGATTGTACTAAAAATAGAACAACTGAGTCATTCTGTAAACTATAAACAAAAAACGAGCTTTTATAAAGAAATTAATGATGCCTGAAGAAAATAATCATACCGAAAAGTTAATCGTAAGGAGTAACTTAAAAATATTACAGTCGAAAAAGGACAGAAAAATAGATTTTCCACTTTGTACTCCGTATGGTATGTACAGAATGTATAAGAATTACTGTTATTGATACTTACTTATATTTACTAAACAGATAGAATACATACATATACTATATGCGTGGAATACACAATAATTTATGATTTTAAATAAACGCAAGGATTATGAGTATAACATTGAACGTTTATTGTCATTAACTAATTAAAAACACTTTACAAGTAATATTACTTAAAAGAAACTTAACACTTTAAAATATAAGTTAATAGTAACTTTAAGTTAAATAATATTAAGATTTGGATGTACAAAATAATAGTTTTTTTATATTTCTAAATACAATAAATAACAGTACTTTAGGATCTAAAATAATTATTGGATTAGACTTAATATTTGAGGAAAATAACTAGTGTTAAAATCATGCAACGACGGCTTAGTTTATTATAAACGGAAATACCAGCAACAAATACAAAATACATTAAAATGTTATATTTAACTGAATGTCTCATTTATTTGTATTAATATTGGTTAAAAACTATGTCATTTATACAACAATTAGTGGTGCCTATGATTCCCTGATCCCCAAAAGTAAAAACATACCAGGTAGTGGTTCCCGGTGGAACGACGTTTTTCCAATGTGGGCACTTCCACAGAAAATCCATAAGAGCCTTCCCTCGACGCCCTTAAATAAAATAAGAGCAAAGAGTAAGCGGAAGAACAATGATAAGTTTAATATTCTTCAAACTATATTAAATAACAATATTATAATGACTGGTAATAATAATTCTAATAATGCCGCAAAAATCTGTTCAATGTCTACTTGAACAAAAATTACATAGTTGTTAGTTTACGTTACGAATTTTTCAACCAATGAATTGTGAAAATTTTGCTTTATGAGAAATTAAACGGTATCCTTTTAAGATTCCAACATTCATTGATAATAATATTAGTTACCATTGAGTATTCCGAATGAATCACTGTTAAATATATAAAATTATACAATTAGTAAATATTTAAAATTATTTTGCAATATGGCCTAAACAATTTAATTGTAGAACAAAACATTATTAATGGTGGATATTTTATAGTCACAGTTATAAAAAAAGGGAATTTGCAATTTAATACGTAGTTAAACTTACACAGTAATATAATAAAAATTTACTACAACAATGTAATATTAAATAGAAATGCTTTAGTTTTTGACTACACTTTAACTGAGGACATGTTTTAACAGCAATTCAAAATAATCATTAATGTGCAGCATAAACATAAATAAAAAGAAAACATTTTTTATTATTATATAAAGGAGGTGAAAATTAAAACCAAATATGATAACAATAGAAACTGTATATTTATAACAAAGTAGGAACCGAACACGTAGCCTTACTGCGGCGCTCGGCGAACTATGCCAATGGATCCAAGAGATGGTTCTTCCGTCTACAACAAAAAGTTTGTGTGTATTCGGTAAAGGACATAATATTATGTTATTAAATAAATCGAAACACAAATGGAATACAAATATAGAAATGAAAGGAACAGTTTATTTTCTTACAATTAAGTCGAATGAACCAAGATCATCCATATTAATGTCTCTGAAATAAAAATAAAATATTTTAGTGAAATTATATGTTGAATTTACAGTTCATGTTAATAGCATGCATTTGTATTAGTCATTTAATTGAAAGATTCAGCTAAATTAGAAAATGTTAAAAATAATCTACTATGAATACAAAATAAAGATAAGCTAGCGAAAAGAATATAGATTGAAGAATTTAAATGGAAATTAAAAAGTAATAATACATGTCCTACTGTCGTTAGCCAATTGTGATAAATTCATTAAAATTTCGAGTCTTTTTTGCGATAAAAAACAAATATGGTTGTATATTTCTCATCAATCCTATTGTGTTGCATATTTCATTTTTAAATCAAGCGCCATACTCACCAGATACTAAAAAGAAAGAGTCAATGAGCCAATTTCTTCTCTATTTGCTATATAGAAGATAACAATTTGATACCTTCTGAGAAAAAAGGAAAATATGCCAGCATCCTTCTACTCTCAAGCGACTGTGAACTTGTCAATGAAATCATAAACTCTCAAGAGCATAATTGAAAGTGATAGTGATAAATGTGCAGATATGATGTTGTAAACACGCATTTTAAGACTTGTGTATGCTTCCTAGATAAATAAATAAAAATGACCATGTGTGACATATGTATACATGTTTGCAGTAAGATTTATTAGGTTAATTCGTATATAATATTAGTGTCAAAAAATAACAATTAATACTATACATGTAATCACCAAATTGTCTAAATAAAATTCTGGTATTACTAGACTTACGTAATATTATTAAATAATTCGTCCACTGTAGTTGGTGTCAATATCTTTAACTCTTGCGACATGTTTTTATTGTGAAGCTTCTGTAAAGAATAAATAACATTGATTAAATCAAACATTTTAAAAATTTGTATTGATTTATTATATTACTGGTGAACTATGGATTATATAAATCTAATATTGTCATTAGTGGAGTATGTATCTACTATTTAGAGTGTCATTATTGAAGAGCATTGTTATTACTTTTATTCCTTATTTGATTAAAAATAATATATATCTTATAATCAATTTAACCATAATATATAAATATTATTCATTTATGCAATCAATGTCAGAGACATTTTTTAAATGCAATGAAAATAAGATTGTATCACCATTATTAAATTCATGCATATTACTTTTAATAGTCCAAGTTTCAATTAAAAGATACTCAACTGCCAACAACAACAAATAATAGTTGGTGTGATTTTTTAAAATAAAATTACAATCTAATAATAAGTTAAGTATTAAAATTATATCAAACTATGAAATATATTTTTAAGTAGCAATAAGCATATTTATTTAAAAATAATATAATAAAAGATTCTTAACAAGCAGAGTAATACTTAATAGGAAATAAAATATTAAATATAACTATTTAATAAAAAACAATGATAATAGAGTTGAGAAATTAGCTTAACCAGCCACAATCAAATGAATAATATTTAAAATTAATGTTAACATTTTATAAAGATAAGCTATATAGCTAATATTTGCAAAGTCTACATTGAAAAAAAATTTAAGAATAATTTTACTAGCTAAATAGTTTTTGTGGAGAAGCTACATTTTATAATTGAATGTTATACAAATTCACAGAAATTCAATAACATGAATTTAATTCTAAAGTAAAATATGTAATTATTTCTAAAAGAATAAAAAGATATTGCTATAAATATAATATAACATTATTTGAAATTTAATCCTACCACTGTGCACTTTTGTGCAAATTGTAACCCATTTACATTTTTGCTGTGAATTCCCAAAAACTAAATTTACAACTTTTAGTACTATATTTACTACTGTACATCCTATCTTGGTAAGAAATACCATTTATGTAAAAAAATCTATTGATTTAAATTGTAAAATTTCGTTGTATACTTACTAAAAATAAATTATCGTTTAGATAACATACTATAATATTTGTGATATATTGATTTTTTCTGAATCATGTTGAAATGGATAAATCTGCCATTTTTAAAATATGACAAATTACAGAAATGTGTTGCTTCAATTTACAGGCATGTTTTTATGTAAAGATTTATCCAGCTTCTAAACCAATCAAATCACTTCATATAATTCTCCAATCCATTCTCTTCCACAAATATGTAGGTGTATGAAGCTAAATATATAGTATCTATCAACATTAGGGAGACAAATAAGAAGTCTAAATAAGGAATCGATTTTTACTTTCTGAAATAATGAAAAATACTTTTTACCTAGTATAGTCAAATTGAAAATAGAAGCGAGCTCAGAACTGTCTGCAATGCTCCTCATTGTTACTAGTGGCACAGTACAATGATTAATAGGGTAACAAATTAGTTTCATGAATTATAATCAATAAAGTTTTGTTACAATAAAAACAAATTTTTATCAATATTTTACTAAAAAAATATAGTTTTTAATGATATGTGTTACAAAAGATCCTCCTTTACCTATGTATCCACCAAGTTTCAAAACTCTATTTTGCATGGATTGAAAGTTTGAAAATTATGGATATGGATGTGAAAAATAGCATCCATAATTTTTAAATGCTTAACATCTAAATATCTTTAATTTGAGTGACTGAGGAAAAAATGTTAATTACAGAAAGAAATTTAGAATATAAATAACATTTTCTGCAGGAATAAAGATATTAATTTTTAAGTCAAAATATACATATCATATCTAATTTGACTTTTAATAAAATGCTTAAAAATCTAAACCCTGAATTTGAGTGACTAATGAAAAATAGAGTAAATCAATTCATTTGTTTAGATAAAATGGGATATATAAATATACATATATATTAAATTTTAGAAGAATATCAAGATAATATTGATTATGTAGGTCAAAATATGTATATATAGTACTTTACAAATTGATGAAATATATAGTGATAGTAGATATAGTGAGTCCGAATGTTACTAAAAAATTAAAATAATTAAAGCCTTATGCTTCATTGTAAAACAAACCATTCATAGACAAGACCAATTAAAGTGAGAAAGATTGCATGTACAGTCATGTACATTACTCAACTGGACAAGAAAACTTCCTTTTATAGAAAATTGGCTAAAAAGAACATCTTTCTTCATCATAATGCAGCTCTTCCTAATCTGATTAAAGTCAATATTATTAAGAATGAAACCAACATAATCATTTATATATGCTCAGATGCAAAGGAAGTCACCAAACACCTTAAAAATTTTGACAAAACAATGAATGAAATGGGATATCAGAAAGGCTATGAATATTACTCCAATTAAGATCATTAAATGAAAGCATAAAAATATTATTAAACCAGAATGAGTGTTCTATTTCCATGACCATATACTATTTTTGAGAGATGCAGTTGACAACCAATTTAAAGATGTAGCAAACTTTTGCAATCATTTAAAAAGAATGTATTGAAATACATAACTATGAATACACAAAAAATAAATAAAAATGGAGAAATACAACAAAAAATGATAATAATAAATACTGTTTTATTCCTAGTTTTTAAATAAGCAAGTAAATACCATACAAATCACTTCAAATTGCTATCCAGCCAGAAAACATTACAAGAATTGAATAAGCTCTTTTCATTTACAGATTTCACTGCAGAGGTGAATTCAACTTTGAAGTAAAATAGCTAAAGGTCAGTACAGAATACATTATTGGACAATCAAGAAAAGAGAACTTTTTCTTTAAAAAGTAAAAATTGGAAATAATTATATAAATTAAAATATAAATAATTATTTTTGTATGTAGTACTATTAGTATTACTTCAATTTATCTAATAATTTTTCTGTTTAGTATTGTTATTAACCAGAGAAAGTATTAATAGGTCTTTGGGTCTGGACCTGGTGTATAAATTTAAAAGATCATTTTAAATAAAATCATTATTATAATTAAATAATACTTTTGATTTATTCATTATCAAAAATTTGTTTTAAACATATTTGAAAATTAAATTGGAAATACTGTGTCATTAGCTTAAGCCTAGCCTATGGGTAATGGAGTGAGTGATAAGAAAGAAATAATACAACCCCCCTAATGAGATGTATAATAGATACTAGACCTAATAGTGATTATATAGGGTTTTAGGAAAAAAATGATTGGGTTTATTTTTTGTATGTTATATTTCAAAATGGCCCCTAATTCAACTTTCAGGGTAATTATTTGGAAAAATAAACTGTATTTTATACCACAATATATTACCAATAGAAACCCTAACCCTAACACAAGCACTTACAAACAAACTATCAACCTACAGGCCCACACCATCAAAAACAAATTCAACATCTGGAAATCTATCTGCAACAAACACTACTTCCATATCCACATTTTCCAAAACTTAAGAACAACTAACAGTCAACTACCCATCTTCTACTGCCTACTAAAGATGCACAAACAAGACCCCTCACTGCTATCCGACCCATTGTCAACGGCCAAAAAGGATCAGCTCAGAAAGTCAATTGGCTACTTACCAAACTGTTGACACCCCTTCTTCAAGATGTCCCAGCTCATGTCACCAACAGCACCAAAACTAATGAACACCATCAAATAACTCCCCACAGACACCTTCAAGACTTCTCACTACTCTTTCAGTCTAGACATTGCCACTCTATACACCTATCCATCCTGCCAAAAGAAGCAACTGATATTGTCATAGACAAACTAAACAATTGCAATTTTAACTACTTCAACATCACCCCCTACCACATCTGCCAACTATTAGAAGTCACACTCAGGAATGCCTACAACAACAAGATGTACCTCCAGACTCAAGGACTCACTATGGGCTCAGCAATCTCTGGCCTACTCACCATCCTCTTCATGGACAAGCTAGAAAAAGAAGCTCACAGAAAACATACTCACATCCTGCTACAAAAACTATGTTGACAACATATTCATCATCACAACCAACCAAGAAGAAGCAACAAAGATCTTAGCAGTATTCAACCAAATTCACCATCAAACATTCATCCAATGGATCAATTGCTCTACTCAACTTCCATATAACCATTGACGAGAATGGCTCAAGAACATTCCAATTCTATCAAAAATCCATCAAGAAAAGTATCTTCATACACAAAAATCAGTGCTCCCCTCTAGAAACAAAACTAACTACATATATAATGAAAAGAACAGGATCACCTGAATGTTGCACACTCAAAAAAGACTTAGACACTAGCATCACTCAATTCAACAACACCCTACTCACAGCTGGTTACCCCTCCACTTGGTAACAAGAACAAACTCCCAAAGAAAGAAAAGAAAAAAGAGTAACCACTGACAACTACTAGGACCCCCCTTCTACCTCAACTTACCTTTCTCTAATGAGAATAAAGCACATAAAAAATATTTTCAAAAGCACAAGCTTAATGTTCAAATCTCCAACAAAAATAAAACTCTATGCCAAGCTCTATTACCAAAACCACACAATCCTTGATGCAAAAAACATGGTATACCAGCTAGATTTCACTGCATGCGGGGCCTCCTATATTGGCAGCACAATAAGGAAACTCAGTTACCAACTTAAAAAACAACTCTCACAACAGGCCAGCGCTATATACCAATACAAAGCTACCTGTGGAGCTATTTTCACCCACAAAATCATTGCACATGACCCAGACAACATTTCCCTTCAGTTCAGAGAATCCCTTCTCATCAACTCAAATAATCCTTCACTAAACAGATGTTACAAAGCTATTTTCAGCAAAACATCTTAACTTAACAAACACCCACCTCTCACCTATCAACTACCACACAATGAACTCTGACTCTATATACATATGTATGCAAACATATTTTATTAAGCTAATTATTTTTTGTTTGTTCATTACTCATTGTATTTAGCTAAATTACACACACACACATACACACCAGTCACTGAACTCTTTTTCTCTCTCATTTACAGGTACTCATTACTTTTAACTAATCCATATATCATCTTTATATGCTACCCATATTACTTTAAGACATATCCCTTGTACATTCTCTCACTTTTATTTTTTACTTTATCTGAAGAAGGTATCCTATACCAAAATATAAGGCTCTATTTTAATCAACAAGTAGCCTGGCAATTTTATTCTATTTTATTTTATATAAATTTATGAAAAATGCTACTTAAGGGAAACTACATCTTTCCTAATTCATATTACTTACAATATATTATTAATCAAAATTATATTTTCATCTAAATTTATGATTAATAAACATAAATATAGGTACATTATTTGGCAGCACAATCTCATAATAATAAATAATTTTTAAATAATGAATAATAAAAAAATGCCTCAAATTTTTTATAAATTGTGATAGTTTTCTAATAATATATTTTTTTGACTAAACTAAGTCTAAACTATAAGATTAAAAAGTATGAGTAAGACTAAAGCAATTTTTAAAGTAAATTAAATTGAACTAAATAAATATACTAAACTATATAATCTTAAAATAAAATAAAAATAAAAACAAATAATTATATGTAACACTAACAGTAATTAAAATAATTCTATAAAGTATAAGGTTTATATCAGTTAGACTACTGTATACTATACAAATGAGTCAATAAGGACCTTGTGTATGACATAACAAATACTTTTTTTTGTTCTCTTATAAAGAATGATGGGTAATATCCCAGTTTCCCACATTAAATTATTTTATTAATTTTTTAACATTTTTATAATTAAGGAGATTCCTGATAATTATGGTGTGGTTGTGGCCACAAGCAGCTGCCAGCCTTTAGTAGTGTATAATTATGGGTATATAATATTATATATTTAATGTATATATATTTACATATGATATATATTTATGAGTATAACATTATCGGACACTTAATCATCCAACACTTAATTTTTATGAAAGAAAAATCGCACAGAAAAAAAATTGACACAGGAAGAATCATCATAAAAAACTAGACAACTGTTTTGAATATCTATTAAGGGTAGCCTGTAATATCAAAAAACAAAACAACTGTCAGATAAATCTAACTCATTTTTGTAAAGTAGTTTGTTATTTGAAAAATTGCATCACTATACAACAAGTGTTGGATAGATTTATCCAACAGTTGTTTGGGTTTTTTTGATATTACAGGCTACCCTTAATAGATATTCAAAACAGTTGTCTTGTTTTTACACTGATTCTTCCTGTGTCAATTTTTTTCTGTGTGATTTTTCCTTCATAAAAATTAAGTGTTGGATAGATTATCCAACACTTGTATAATAACGTTTTATGGTCAAAAATAAAATTAATAACTATTTCTAAATATAAATAATTTTTCAATCAATTCATATTTTAATAACCTATTATAGATTATTGTTGTGTTTTTATTTAAAATTTGGTATATTTTGATGAAGCAGAAGATTTGAAAAATTTCATCACTATATAACAAGTGTTAGATAGATTTATCCGACAGTTGTTTGGTTTTTTGATATTACAGGCTACCCTTAATAGATATTAAAAAGATATTCAAAACAGTTGCCTAGTTTTTTATGCTGATTCTTTCTATATCAATGTTTTTTCTGTGTGATTTTTCCTTCATAAAAATTAAGTGTCCGATGATTAAGTGTCAGATAATGTTATACTCATATACTATAACATCATATTCACAACCATGTGTATGAGATATATTATGTGAGCAAAGTAAGAATTTTTCTTTTGATAATTGTCTCAATCAAACAAATATTGACACATTAAAAAGTATACAAAATATTTTAAAATTTGTGTATACATATTAAAATTGTGGGTAAAAGTATAGTTTAGCGGCGTAAAATCAGAGACTAATAAAAATAATCAAGAACCATATAAAAACTATATTATACAACTTTTTGTTTAAGTTGTTCTACTAATCAAAATGGATAATCATTATTTATGGCCCATTAAAATTGAAATATATGGCTGCTTGCGGTACACAACATGCTATTGTGAAAATTGTTCCTAGTGCTAATTTATTACGAAGAGACAAGATCTTGCAAGAAATTTTCATCTATTAAACTTTGTAGAGCTTATTAATGATATTATGGCCACTCTACTAAATGTAATATTGTATCTATGTATATTTGTATA
>JAYRBW010037938.1:0-11817 GCA_036023295.1 Invenusta paracnida | reverse complement strand
TCCTCTCTCCTCTCTCCTCTCCTCTCCTCTCTTCTCATCCCTTCTCCCTTCTCTCTCCTTTCTTCCAGCCTTTCCTCAGCTGGTCAGTCACCGAAACATGGGACAACGCCCTACATCACGCCCTCATGTCGGGAAACGAGTCCATGATACGTCTCCTAGTTGCCGACACGAAAAAGCCTTTAGTGGACCCGAAACGTCCACCCAGAACAGTTTGCAGTCTGGAGACTGGAAGCACTGGAAGGTGAGACCTGTGCGTTCCCTTCTTGTGTCATTAAGATATAATTAAGATAATCGACTCTCTCCCCTTTCAGTTACAACCAGCTTTCACTCGGTATTCGGTTCATTCGTAAGTTGAACACAGCTAGAGGAAGTCGTGAAGGAAATGCTGCTCTTACGGAGGTAAACCAGACTTGTTTCAGTGCTTCTGTGTTTGTTTCTTTAGTGCCATTTTTACTAATTACGGGAATACAAATTCTAGAAAGGCCAGATATTTGTTATCCGTTATTATTAATTTTTAGATATCTCTTTTTTTTCATAATTTCAATATTCAGCTCTTTCTGTATCTCTTTTTTGTAATATTCAGGAATTGAACAGCGTGAAGAATCTTTCAGTGGCGAACCTACTCGAATCTGGCGTCTCTTTTAAGACACTGACATTCGCTCTGACACTCTACAAGTACAAGGTGAACCGAGCTATTCGCTAAAAGCTGTGCTCTCTATTTGCTATGTGCTAATTTGAATGGGAACATTTATTTGTCTGATAAAAACTGTACAATCGTTTCCTTGTGTTAATAATACTTTTGTAACAGTTCACGGGTAATCAATAATCACAATGCAGGAGTTAATAATCGGCAGCTCAGCTGGGAGAGTGGTGAGCGAAGTTCTGGGCCGCTGTAATATTAATCTACATAATACACTCTTTCGCTGTAATTCAAACAAAAAATTAGCTTTTCTTAGTTTTTAATAAGCATTGCATTTAAAGACTTTGTTAAAGCAGATATTTCCCAGTGTAGCTGCCTCAGTTTGAACACCAGCCGGTTATCGTAAAATGCTCTGCGAATAGTGTAAACATTAGGCAGATTGCCGCTTTGATCTGCAGCTTCTAAGTGTGCTCAATTTGGCAATTGTCACTTGTTCTTAATCCCAGTAGTCTCATCTATGTATGTATGTATGTATGTAGCTATAAAAGTTGGTGTTCTACCTGCCTTCCAGTTGGACGATTGCTTTAAGCATATCGCAGCGGCAGCTCGCTTCGGCCATCGGGAACTTGTGGCGGACCTGACGGGCAAGTGTCTCGACCTGGACAACCGCTTCATCGGTATTGGTCGCCTGCACCACAAGGTACCGGCATTCTACAAGCAGTTGAGTGCGGGGGGGGGCAGTGTTAGACGGCCTTGCTGGCGCCTGTTTTACATGATACGATAATTAAAATATGATAAATATGGTAATTTTTATGAAACAATAAATAAGACACTAAATAATCTTTTAGTAGTGGCAAATTTGTTTCATGAGACAAGCAACACACTTGACGGCCACAGATAGTTATTTTCCTTCAGTGGAATGCCATTCGTGTTATAAGTACCAATCTACTCATGCGATTATGTATTTGAATTGGCGTAGATACATTGTGTCACGGCTATCGTATTAATTTCAAGTGACCTCATAACTTGTCTTGATACTCAAATAGCCAACAGTGTGCCTACTTCCCAGGTGATAAATGCCCTAGAACGCACACCTACTGGCACACGTCACCCTAACAGTTTGTGCCTTGGTTCAAGCTTGAAAACATTTCTCTAGAAACTTTATATATATTAGCTAGTAAGTGTTGACATGCGATGTTTCACGTTGGAGTCCGTAATTGACGATTAATTTAATCGATTCAATTTTAAAGCATTGAAAACACGAATCTAAGGGATGCAAATCTGGGTGTTTTATTTAGAGGAAGAGTAGGATATAGTTTTTATTTTAAATAAACTAGGTATTAGCGGCCTGGACAATTCGGTATAGTTTAGATTAAACTGAATGTAGTTACGTAGCATATGCGGCAATCAAATATAGATTTATAAATAATGAATGCCGTTATATTTGTATATTTGCGAATACCTATGCATGCATTTACATGTATAAATGTGTACATTGGTATATTTATAGTTTGATCTTGTATTTAACTCATTTTGAATTATAATAGATTATTATGATAAGATTAGTGTAACGAAATCAGTTATTGTTATGTTCCTATGCTTCCATATCTTCATATAAGTTTATTTATGTGAATGTGATATTGCCATTTAATTGATAAAGCTGTATTATAATTGATGAGTTGAGCTCCGGTCTTAATATACACAATGCACCCATATTTGAATGATCACTTTTTTGAAAATGAAAGAAAGAAAAACCACTCGTAGGGTTAAATAGATTTAATAAAAACCCGAGCTTTCGAACTTAATAAAAGTTCATAATCATGAGTACACACTAAAAAAAACACAATGAGACGCATTATATGTATGCTATTAATATACGGTCTGAATACTTTAAGGTCTGAGACAAGGACTACTGTAATATCACTTAATGCACCTAATGTTCAGTAAGTTCGTGTAATCTATATGAACCCGTAATGCTATATGCAATATCTCTGCATTTTATTAAACTATAGAAAGATCTAAGATAGTGCTGAAAATTTCAAATCAATATCTCCATGGGAAGCGGAGATATTTAAATAAATAAAAAATTAAATGAGGTTATAATTTGAATCGTTATTTCATCAGCATTATTTCACAATGCAGTTGGGAAAAAGGACATTTCAGAGCCATGATTTGCTACGACTATAAATCCGGTTCAAAGGACAATGAATGCTATCTCCAACTTAGGGGAGCGTTTGAGGAACATTCTCCTCTACAAATGGTTTAGGGAATTATTGATGCTGCAAACATGCGGGGCCAAGTCATTCTGCACCATGACGACAATGCCCCAGCACACAGGGCACAGGAATGCAAAAATGCATAGACAATAAAACGATTGCCAAACATTTTAATACTACAATTATACTTCAACTGTACATAAATGATGATATCCATGTTCTTAATTGATGTTTTCCACTAAAAAATATCAGTTTTGTCACATTGTGCAGTATTTTGAGATAAATTTAAGCTGATTTTAATCTTAAATAATTTAATTTTTTTTAATTTAAATATAAAAATTTTTCCACAGAGTTATTGACTTGAAATTTTCAGCACTATCTTAGAACTTTCCATAGTTTAATAAAATGCATAGATATTGCATAATATAGCATTACGGGTTCATATAGATTATACGAACTTATTGAAACCCCCTCGTATTTATTGTCTAGATATTTTGTGACTTATATTTCATTAAATTTCACTGTGTTCTGAGGGAAAAATTATATTTCTCACCCTTTATTATCCATTATTATGAAACCCACAAGTACCAGAATCAGGGTTTCTTCATGCTAGTGAAATATACGTATGTTGTACTCATTTTTGACGACTGTGGAGTACATGTGACCCAGACGGAGGGTGCAAGTTAGTGAACATTGCGCTAGAAGTTGTCTAATTATAGTTTAGAATCATTTAAAATTAACAGCAAATATACTGGAGTTGCGGGAGGGGCTTAATTACTGTCAATCATCTCCCAGGATGTGCGTGGGAGTTTCAAATGTAATGGGATTGTAATAACGCTTTTGCAAATAGCCATTAGACTGAAGCTTTGTAAATATCAAAGGGAATAAATCAAATATCTTACAGAAATATATTAAATGATTTGTTAAGCACATCATTCTTTCTGTACAATATTGAGGTAGATATTTCTAACAAAATTTACAGGGTATACAAATATCGAAAATAATCCATTTCTAACACAAAACTCTGGCCAATATCTTGGTATGCAACTGTTGATACATGTTGTGCGACTCGCCCCACCCCTCCCCCCCCGACCTCTCTCTCTACAGCAACTGCAGTCTGATCGACGTCATTAAAGGCCTGGTCTTCCTTTTCTACGAACCCAACCTCGAGGACCCCGCTGTCATGGCCGGACCGAGCTATGTTGAGAACTTCGCCACCAACGTTTGCAGTTCCCTTCGCGGCGAGTCTGTCTGTGGTATCCAGTACTCCGTCAATCCTGGTTGGGAAGCATATCAGTCCTTTCAGTACAAGGAGAACGAGCCTCTCTTAGGGGCTGTTCCCCCTCTCAGGTCCGAAGCTACTCTCAGCCCAACCACCAGAAAGCCCGGGAATTCCCCGCCACTGCCACGTGTCTCGCCTGTCATTCTGCCCCGTATGGCCTTTATCGAGCCTCTGGTGGCGCTGCAAGGCGCCAGCAACTTCGTCTTCGATCCCCCGTCACCTGAGTATTGCATCAGTCCCCTGGTAGTGGTGGAGGAGGAACCCGAACCTCTAATCCCCCCAAGGGCAATGGACGCGACGATTCTCTCCTATCTCACCTCTGAAAAGGAAAACTACTTTCGCGGTGTGCCCTCTGTCTTCACCAACGACTATGCCCCCGTACCAGCAGAATCCAGTGCTGGTTATCACCATCTAACAGGACCGGCCGTGGTACACCATCAACCCAGGGGCGGCCCTACCGAACACAATCCAATCATGATCAACATGGTCTCCGAGAGTGGACGCTCCCTGGCTATAAGTCTCGGCATACCCGTGAATCGTATCATGACCTCGGTACACACGACCCACCTACTAGTGAACAACAATCGCCTGTCTCCCCTGATTCCGGCGGTTCTTCTCCGTCGCCTTGTTACCCCGAGTCTACCGATTGAGACGTACGCGCTAACCCCGGGCCAGCTATGTCGACTGGCAAGGGCTATCATCCATTGTCAGCGCATGTGGACGGGATGGCTGGAGAGTGTGTGGAGCCGTTCACTGCTGGGAGATCATTGGCTGCAACGGGAGAGTTCCGCCCTCCTATTGTTCGGTGAATTCGTGACTGGCGTGGCCCTTACGACACTTCTCAAATGGAGTGAAGCGAGGCGAGGATCCACTGTCATCGATCGGTGTTCACTCTCGCCTTTCATAGATGATCTACTCCGCCTGCATCGGGTTTACACGCTCTGATCACCCACTCAGTCACTATAGTCAATCATACGTGCCTTTTTCTGTCCATTTATTTTGGTCAATATTTGTTTTCTACTTTTGTAACTATAATTTCGCTGGTTTTTATTCCAGTAGCCAATTTATGCCAATCTGTGTGATATCTCGGCTTGCATAATATGCGTTCAATAAATGCATTTATTTTAACATAATATACAGTGCTGTTCTAGTTTTATGGATTTTATTTATTATTTGCGAATTTTTGGAATCTAACTAAGTAAGTAGACTTCCCATCTGCTACTGGAAGCAAATGATATATGTATATATATTTATATGTATATTCGTTAAACTGACTGGACGTAGGTGACAGTTTTTAACCAGTCAGTGCGATTGGCTTAATATGACAGTGCGACAAAGGCGTTTGAAAAACAACAATTAGACTAAATACGCCCTAAAATAGATGTAATTTCTGTTTTGACGCTTTGGTTTAAGCAGATCGAGAGATATTTTCTTTTCCCTAGTATGAATTTATTCTGTCAACTAATTTCCGTAGATATTTTATCGATTAGGCTGGATGAACGATTCTGATTGGCTGAGAGGCCAGAGAGAAAAATTACGTATAATAAACGTAATTGTTTTGTCGTATTATGTAGTATCTCTTGCTATTGTCTAGTCTAGGTTAGTCATAGAAATAGACTTTGTTTTAGTCGCGCTTTGTGAAGGGTGAACAGTCTATTTCTATGAGGTTAGTGTATTCAAACGTCCTAGCAGTGCAAACAGTAGGTACTACAACCAGGACTACGTAGCCAGTTGCCTTAGTAGTGCGTACTAGTCCAGTGGTTAGCGCACTAGCTTACAAACCTCCGGTTGGTCTGTGGACGTTCAAAACTGGCTATACGTACTCCTGCTTGTAGTATAACTGTTTGCGCTGTCATATTGAACCAATCTTTCTGGCTGGTTGAAAGCTGTTGTGTCCAGTCGGTTTAACAATTATATATATATATATATCCAACATACACTATGTTTCCAGGTTTCCAGTAGCAGGTGGTTATGACATGCAAAAATATAATAAAATCTGCTTAACATAGTCTATAATAGTAGTACCTATATATATATATTCGATGACATCGTAAATAACTATTATAAAAAAAGTCGCATATCCACCCAAAATCGAACCACTGATCTAAGCTCGCTAGGAAAAGCTCCAAACAGATAATCCTCCTCAACTCCGTGCTCGACTGAAAGTTTGGAAAATTTGATTTGGCTGGTGTTGTATAATTGTTTTGGGTTGATAGTAAAAACATTAAAATTATACTGAGTTGAAATGGATAAGGACTTTAATGTAGTAATTTTGTAAAAGGTAATTTACTATTTAAATGACTTAGTTTAGCTTTTGGAACGATATTTGGGTGCAAACATTAGACAATTTAGATTATAAAATAATGCTGAATAATCTATTGTAAATTTAAAATATGTTTAGATTTTAGTTTCATGTTTTTTTTATAATTATTTATACAAATTCTTATACTGACTTTATGCCAATAAAAACATGTACCTACTTTAATTGCAAAATGATTTATTATGCAGTTTTATTTTTCAAATTGATACAATATCTTCCTTTTAATCTATCCTATAGTATAAACTTTTGTTTTATTAAACATTTTTAGATTAGTTCGTCGCCTTGTGGCATTTCATATTCAATCCACTTATTTTATTTTATTATAATTTCTAATCTGGTTCGAGGCAATAAATAGCTATCATGATTCTTGGATTACAAATCGAAATTACTGAATCTTTGTATCCCAAGGCTATTATAATATCCAAGATAGTTTTACGCAAAAACATGTATCTTGTTTTCTGAAATCATGTTGTACGTCACAGTAGCTATAACTTATATAAAAATAATACTGATCTAATCACCAGAGAACAGTTTTAACTTAATTATACTGTTTGAAGATATCCTATCCAGGCTATTTGACGCACTCAGAATTCTGGGATTCGACCCTCTTATATAATTCTCCCGCCTGTGTTTAGGTATATAGCTTTAAAATTTGGTATGTAGCCGGTCTGAACTAGTGTTTTAGACTTGTTTCAGTTAAAAAGAAATAATGTAAAATTAAAAAAAAATGGGAGTAGAAAAAAAATGCTTATAATTATTTTATTTGAATAAATTGATTTTATTTTTATGTTCATTTTATCTAGTGTATATTACAATTGATATCTCTAATTTATAAATTAACAAAAATTATTATAATGTAAAAACATATTTTATTTTGAATATTTCAGTATTACAAAAATCATTGCACAAAAATATTCCAAAGAAATTTAAAAAGAATGGTCTTAAAAGTTGTAATAGGAAAAGTCCGTGAACTTCATGTCGCTATTAATAGGTCTTATATTTAAAAAACGTCAGTAAAACTAAATGAGGGGTAACCCCTCTCGATTTAACATTGAGAAGAGAATCCAACGCGCTCTCCCGCATAACAGATTTCTCGATGCGCCCCTGTGTAATGCATTATTTATCGTTTCTTTAAATACGTTATAAATCTAATTTATGAATAATATAACTTTCGCACACTTTGTGTCATAGTTACGTCTATCTGCATATAATTTATAGATGTATAATACCTACACAGATGTTTGTGTAATAATATATAATTGAATGCAAAAGTATGTTAATAAAAATTATTTCTTTCGAAATAATATCTTCCAAAATATGAATGAGCTATGCAGCTGACGAGTGAGCAAAGTTAAAATGTCAAATTTATGCCTTGTGCGTGGTTATTATACGTATTATTCATCGTTTTCTTCCCCCCTTCTTACTCTATGGTTTTCTAGATCTACGAAATCATTTCAAATGTAGATTGTTTGCTAAGGATTTGTATCGAACTATAATCAATAAATGAATACATTATAATGTAGGCTCGTTTCTATTTTTTGTCGAAATATGTCAAATCTACACAGTCACTCAGAACGTTTGCAATATACACAAACACACATATGACATTGATCAATAATCAATATAAAAATGTTTTTCGAGAAATGCAAGCATCTGTATTTTGCACAAATTTTAGAAAAGTGTCAGTTATATCCAAACTCATATCCTCTTATATGCAAACACTTTAACACCTGACATATTAACTTAGGTGCTATCGTATCGCCTGGCAATCAGATGAATTTATTTGCTTGAGAGATTTTAGATGAGTCTTATTTCCTATTTGTTTTTTGTAACTAATATTGTTACCTTTTATACAGCACCATTAATATTACAATGAACTTGTTTTATGGGAAATTTTAAATAGGTACTTATAATACACTATAAACATATTATATATTTACTATGTCATATATATTGGGAGGACAAGAATTCCTTACAACTTTCAAAATTTATTTAGCATTGTAGAATAAGTCATAAACAGCAAGATAACGTATAATATGCAATTATCTGTCGTAAAGGTCAACTTGTAAGCCATCGTGAGTGATGCATAATCGTAGTTTTCGAAAAATACGATCGTTAATGGGCATTAATGCAGTCAAATGGAAATCCCTGAAAGCTTCTTGAATAAAACATTTTTAGTCTCTCTTTTGTTGGAGCATTCGCTGCTACAATTTTTGGCTTTAGCATTCCCCAGAGCGCGTTATCACATGAGGTCAGATCCGGGGTGCGCAGTGGCCATGGAACAGGGCCATTCTTGCCATTCCACTGATCAAGAAATCTAGAATTCAGGAACTGCCTTGTTGCGATTGTCGTGTGTGCCGGTGCACCATCCTGCTGGAAATAGGAGGTCCGAAAAATACCTTTCACTTCTAAAGCAGAAATAAATTCAGTTCGTAGCATATGAATATACGAATCAGCTGTCACACTGCCATCAATGAAAAATTGTCCTATCAGATGTTGCGCAGGCATGACCGCCCAGACTTTTAGCAGATATTGTCTCACTTGCTCGTAAACATGTGGATTATCCTTGCTCCACATTCAAGTCAGTCTGCTTAATATAGCCTTTACCATCGGAATACACCGCACACTCATCGGTGAAAAAGATATGATCTCATCGTCGTACATTGTCATATTTGGCCAAAATTGCAGGACAGCAAGCAGCACGCATCTCGTGGTCCTCTGGAGATAATAATTGCACTTTTGTTGCTTTCCAACTTCTGTATCCTAAGTCTTTCATAACCTTCATCATTTTTGTTCATAGAAGGTTCTATTCATCAGACCTTCGCCTAGTTCCTTTGCTGAGATCTGCTTAACAATAAAGGTCCTCACCATATAATTGACATGGTCGCCTCTTTCATTGACCCCTCCAGTGTGCGGTTTCTCCAAAATAGACCTCGACGTAAACTATTTGCCTGACTATCCCTTTTATGACTCTTGCATCTGGTGGTTCGTTGTCAAACTTCTACTGTAACTTTGCTTTAGCTGACCGCACTTCAAAAAAACAAATTGATCCGACTCGTGATACCAAATCGCAGCCAATATGCTATATTCCATTGTGTAAGGACTTTGATCAGCCATCTGAAATAACAAAAAATGAATATAATATTGTATGTAAGTGGCTACATATTGTTTATATATGAAAGACCTAGGTGATTTAGAATTTAAAATAACGTTTAAAAACTTCATTAATCATTACAAACGAAACACAAGAAAAAAACACTTGTCGATCCAAAGTCGTATGGAATTCTTGACTTCTCTGTAGATTGCGTACTATTTCTACTTAATTATATTATATATTTGAGCATAATGTTTGCAAACCACAGATATGCAATAAAAAATAGGTTATATTATCAGTAGTTAATACGTACCCATAATGTTATACCTACGTGATAAATGATTACTTATCTATGGAAAAAACCTGCTTATATAACATCATTTGTCAATTTCAACAGCTTATAATACAATACAAAATAAAGCCAAGTTAATTGATTTTCCATTCATTGATTTGTAAAATAAAATAGCTCTATTCCATCATCAATGGAAATTACTTTCATGTGTGGTTAAATATTGAAACAAATAGTTTCTATATTGAATGGTATATTCCTGTCATAGAAATGAGAGTCTATAGAAAAGATAGCAATGGTGACTCATCGAAATTCAGAGTACAAACTTCGATCGCCACTATAGTAGATGGAGAAATTCTAAAACTATTTATAGACTAACACATTTTATAAGTAGAAATAGAACGAACGTATAATTATTCTGCTAAAGATTTCTTTTCTGAAAAGTAATTAGCTTACTAACATTTTATATAATTCAAAGGCTGTGATTGAAATTTTGAAATATGTAGAAGGAAAGCTTAAGTTTCAATTGTAGCAACTAGCAACTATTCAATTTAAACTAGCCGATTGTATTTGTGTCTTAATATTTCACGAAATTTTTCACAGCTTTATGATTGTAAATCGTATGGAATAATTGCATGAATTGTTTAAAATGTTAAATTATAAATTAAAACCAATCTATTTAAGCAATACGATGTTTGCATGTCTTAAAATACTAATTTAAAGGCTTAATAGATTTCATTAATAAGTGTTTTGTTATATACTTAAATTAAGAAATCAGGATTTAATTAATTAATGAATTATATTATAATATTATTTTTCAATATAATTTATGATATATAATTGTACTAAAATATTTGCAGCAATATATTTTGGTTACCCCGCTTAACTATGTTTATCATTTCTTGATTTACACGGCGAAAATTTATAATTCTACTTCGTGTTTAGTCTTTCGCCATATGCCATCAAAGTGTAGAATAACACTATGTAAGTGAATTATATTTAACTTACGTGTATGAAATTAAATCTAAAGAAATAATCTTAAAAATAGATGACTACATGAGTATGCAGTTTGCTGTTTTTATATACATGTTATTATTATTTTAATGTATTACTTTTTTGTATATCTCACGACTCACTGCAAATATTAAACTAAAACTAAAAGATTATTTATAAATATTATCATAATTTCCAAAAATATCATTATCTAAAACTATGTAAATTATAAATATATTCTCCAACTGAAAGGCTCCTGAATTTTTAAAATAAAATAAAATAAAGGCCGTTGCTAATAGTAATGCTATTTCAATTTGGAGATATCTCCGGCGACTGAAAAATTATTTGGAGATATTGTTTAAAGTGTGTTGCAAAATATTAGTTTGTGCAAAATAATTTTTTTAGTTACTTAAACAAATGCCGCATTTTTATTTTTATGGCATTAGAATAATAGATATTAATATTTTAAGTCCTATTAAATCATATTCATAGAAATGGACCAATAACAACTAGAAAGGCAATTTTCCATCTCCGTAATGCAGACATGCGGCACCAAATGATTTAAATTATAGCATAAACTGTTGTGTTCTACAACGTGTAAAATACTTGGATATAAATTTCCTGAGAGATATATATTTCAACAATATAATACTTGTAAGTTTGTAATTGTATGACTTAACCTTTTTTAAATTGTACATTATATTAAATTCAAATATGTATATTGAAATAAGGAATATTCATGAAAAATGTACCTTATGAATTAATATTTTTGAAATAATCTTTGAACCGTAGAGAATTAAATATGTTAGTTTATACTTTGATTTTTAGATTTGAAACAGATATTTTTCTAAATATTTTTTAAAGACATTGTACTATTAATTAATACAAAACAAAAATAAATGAAAATTTTTTATCGCCAAAAATTGCAAAAAGCTGGTTAGCTACAGACAATTTTAAAAGATATAAATTCATTCAAACCACAA
>JAYRBW010037927.1:0-11817 GCA_036023295.1 Invenusta paracnida | reverse complement strand
TTATTAATAATATACTACTCAACACTTTTCATGGGAATAAAGTAGTATGTTACCTTAAATCAGAGAGGCAATTTTTTTAAAGCTTTTTTAAAATTAAATTCGTAATCTACATGTTCGAATTACCTTGTCTGTAAAGTTTGATAGATGTATACATGCAAATGCGCTAAGTGAACTCTCTTGGTATTATTACTCTATGATTACAGCCAAGGAAATTTACTCCATAATTTAATTGCATCCTACCGTAGTCAATGTCCACAGAAGAGGCTATAACTTAAACCTTTTATACTATGTGATGTCTACATACAGCTATAATATTAATAATTATATTAAACATTTATACTTTTAATCTTATCAGTATGACTATCGGATTAATATTAATAATATTATATCACAAATTACAAGATCTATTTAACAAAAGTATTATTCTATTACTATATTTACATTAGTGTCCAGTGTCAGAATTAGAGGGGAGCATACGGCACTCAGTCTCAGGCCCTCTTGGCCTTGGACTTGTTGAATGCTCCTGAAAATTCTTACGAAGTAAATTTCAAAGAAATGAATGATTGTAAGAAATATATTTGAGATATCTTTGATTGAAGAAAGCCGGACAATTTCAAAAAATCGATTCAATCTTGCTTTAAAAATTTAACTAAGCACTTAAAAGCATTATGAATTATTATGCATTATTATTTTTTAAAGAAATATATGTTTCGATACACTCTCTGGATATGTTATAAATTGTTAATTGTTTCCTATACATAAATCTAAAACTATGATGTTGAGCGTTTTCCAAAAGTAGAAACGTTGACGTTTCCGATGTCGCTCTTTAGGAGACGCTCATTCCAAAAGTCGGAATCGTTCGGCGTAACCATAGAAATTAAGTAGGTCACGTATCTGATTCCCGACACAATTCTGTCCATGTCCAAATCGAAGCGCGAAATACTTCTGAATTTATATATCAATAAAATGGTTAATTTGATTTTTTAGAAAGTTATTTGCATGAATAATATGTGCTTTCGTCGTTTATGCAATGTATTCATCGATTCATTTAAAATTTGTAGTCCACATCGATTTACTTTCAAATATATCTTTCGGCTTGATTCGGAATTCATTATCGTCACCTTTATTGTCAACTTTTCCAGCTTTGATTATCAGTTTTAAGTCGACGTTTACTGATACTGAGCTGTGCACAAGAAAACAATGAATGTGTACAGAATTACACAGAGGAGTCGTTCAGAAATACAGAAATTTGTTTTTAGCAATAAACAGGATGCGCCTACTAAAATGAACACATGAAACTATTTATCCTTTCACAATCAATGTACTGGAAGAGGGAATATATAATATATGTATCAGAGAGTTTTGACTCTTATTGATTTCATATGCATTGCGTTGTAGATCTTCGTCATTATAAAATCGTTTTATTTTAATGAATTTGATGTAAATGGGTAGACTAGAAGTACCTAGTGTTAAATATTTTTATTAAATTCATTTTAAGAGCAAAATATACACATTCATTCACTTTTAACATATATACGTAAGTTGTCTGTAATATAAAATGCATTGCCCGTGTATCTAAAACTGTTTTACTGCATAAACGATTTAATTGTTGTGAATTTTAGAAAAAATATTTTGCAAAAACTTTTGGGTAGACGAGAAGTAGTATAAAACTGCATACAGAATCAATAAGAGTCGTTTCTCTATGTGGACTCTCTATGATATGTATAATAGTTGTGTGCAAAGGTAAATATTATTACAATAGAGAGGACAGGATCGTAGTATTGACTTAAAAGGAAGAAATTAACATTTTGTTTAAAGCTTAGTGTCAATATTGAAATAAAATTTAAATAACCAAAGAGAAGATATCTTCAATATTCTGCAATATGTATAATTACAGAATTATAAATTCGATAATCAAGAATGGATTGATTATCTGCATCAGGGATTATATGATAGGACAATTCAATACGATTATTTTGATACCTTAAGGATAAAATGTAATAATAATAAAATAATAATATTTTCAAAAAATATAGTTTTTTGAACTGTCAGCAATTTTACAGTTTATTATAAAACAGTTTTATAGATATATATAGGCAGTAAATTATACTTTTACAGACATCCCACGTATGCTAAAATTGTATAAAAAAGGTTTTTCTTATAAATAAAAAATAACAATTTAATACTGCTTTTTATATAACCAACTCATTTATATATCGTTTCCTTACATTATGTATATTATGTATTATTTCTTGCTCCTTGCGCCTGACAAACTGCAAGTAAAGCTTGTTTTATTTATTTATATGAAATTATAAAAATATAGTAGTTTTTTATTCACAAAAATTTACAGTGTAATGCACATGAAATCAATAAAAGAAAAGATCCGTGTTTACTTACACCATGATATCTTCTAATGCAGGAAAAATCATAGAGTAATTACATATACAAAGAGTGTTCACTCTTTTAAATTCTGCATGCAGTTAAATACTACTATTTACCTACTTGAAAGCTTATAATGCAAAATATAGATTTAAGAACTGAGAGCAATTAAATCGTGTATGCAGTAAAACAGTTGGAGGTATATAGGCAATAAATTATCAATTATAGACAACTTACGCATGTTAAAATTGTATGAATACATATATTTGTCCTTAAAATTAATTTAATCAAAATATTTAATACTACTTTTTCCATACGCATTTACATCAAATTTTTAAAATAAAACGATTTTTAATATACGACGATTTCCAGCGCGATGTATGCGAAATCGATAAGAGTGAACACTCTTTGTAATCATTACTCTATGGGAAAAATGATCAAATATATAGATAGAACCAGGTCATATAAAATAATATAAATTAATAAAAACGACTAAACCTTCAGTGTGTTAGTGGAACAGTTATAACATAAATAATGTACTGCAGAAATTAAAAGGTCGAAATTTACATAGTTTATTTAAACATAAATAGTTTTCCATTTTACACCAGCCATCAACTACATTGTATACAGATGAAAAAGCTATATATTAGATGCAAGTAATATAAATTTACTCAAGTTAATAATATAAATTGTCGTTATAATTGCAAGAAAGAAATATGATGAAAACGTAAGTAAGTGCATACAGACATTTTAATGAACTTAATTAATCGACTTATATTTATTCGTACAATCTTTGTTTCCACATTAAAATCGTGTTTCTAAGCGAGTTGACAAATTTCAGACACTCATCCTAACAGGAAAGCAATTTTTAGTTCTCAACAATTTCATGATGACACGCATGAATTATATATGTATGTACATCCCAATGTTTTAAAATTCAAATTATGTAAAAAATAGTTCATAAGGAAAGTTAGTCATTCGCCATTTTGAAATTTAACTACAATAATAAAGCAATACTGCTTAAGGAGGAATATTTAAAATGTAAATAGGAAAACTGAGCAAGGAATTATATAAATACTATTAAGTGTTACAATATTGTTTAGATCATAGAGTAATGATTATACAGAGAGTGTTCACTCTTATCAATTTCATATACATCGCGCTGTAAATCGTCGCATATAAAATATCGTTTCATTTTAATAAATTTGATGTAAATGCGAAGGGAAAAAGTAGCATTAAATATTTTGAGTAAATTAATTTTAAGAACAAATATATATATTCATACAATTTTAACATACGTAAGTTGTCTATAATTGATAATTTATTGCCTGTATATCTCAAACTGTTTTACTGCATACACGATTTAATCGCTCTCAGTTCGTAAAAAATATATTTTGTATATTAAGCTCTTAGATAGGTAAATAGTAGTATTGAACTGCATGCAGAATTTAAAAGAGTGAACACTCTTTGTATATTTATTTACTCTATGGTTTAGATTATTACCTACTAATAAGTTCGAAATGAAATATTTTCAGGATACGAACATTTTATATTTTGAAAAAGAAATGTGTATAATATAACCTGTAATTAGGAGCATGTAATAATTTAAATTATAAGCTTTAGAATATTGGTGACAGGAACTTTATTTCCGAAATTATACTTTATGAAGGAGAGCACGAAAATCATCGTCATATCAGAATAAATAATTGAGCACAACAGTAGGCGTATTTATTATAAAGTATATGGGAAAATATATGCATACAAATATTAATATGTTATCGTGGGCCCATTTATGATGTGAACGGTTTAATACATCCAAAAGGTTAAAAGTAGTAAAATACAGAAAACATCTGTCATTTGGTCATTTTAACAAACTTTACAATACTGTAATGTAAACATTTTAAATATACGAACATATAAATACTTGTCATGGAAACTGTACAGGTTGGGGCCGGTTGGACCTTTTGTGAGCACCTCTGAATGCATTGAACTGTACACATGTATACAATTATATCATCTAAACTTTAGCAGTAAATGTTTTCGTATCTTTTTAAAATAATTTCAATTTAAGCAGGGCCGAACTTTGGTATTCGGTTTACTTTTATTCAACAGAGGAGTTTACAAAATTTTACGCTTAAATAATTTTTAAACTTTCTAATGGACTGGAGTCTTCAAACTTTGCATGTCGTTAAATAAAGGTGTCTTGTTATATGAATATTCTAAAAGTGGTTATAACAAATGTGATATTATATATAATACGGGAAAATATATATTTTAATTTTATTAAATCATAATTTTATTTATTTTTTATATATTCTGATCGAAAATTTAATTAAATTAAATTTTTTGCTTTATGATTTATTTTATGAAACTAATCAATATCCGATTTAAAATTTCATTCATTTCGAGAGAGAATAAAAAAATAAAAAATAATTTTTTAAGTAAAAAAGGCGCATTTTGATGGTGTTGCCAAGGTAACCCAAAGATTCAAGAGCGAGTGACTTTGGTGCTTGTTTAACTCTAGAATATTATAGTGTACCAAGCCCTTCTCATTCACACATTCATTAATTGATAATGACATAATCGTTTGTTTCTTTGGTAACTGTCTTATTGGTAAAATATGCAATAAAATATGAAGCTTTTGCTCACCCTGCTAATATCATGTAAATGGACTGGTCTATTGCTGTAATCTCTTCATGCGAGTTCAACTTAGTTAATCAATTTTGTTACATAATTAATAACATAATATTCTTTAAATTTGGAGGATCATGAGATTGAAACATAAACAAACCATTCATTAAAGTTTTCTCAAAGAAAGCTTCGTATGGTAAATATTAGTGTACCATTAATTGTATATTTCGTTCTGCTTATTATGATGTGTTAGGTATAATTTTGTCAGTTTTCAAACTATTCTTTTGTTCAGGAATAACATACATTTTGCAGACCTAAAAAAGAAGAACGAAGAGAGAACTTGTTAATTATTTTCATTTTGATTAAAACAATGCGCTAAAAAAGCCCGAGGAAGAATTATATGCTCGTTAAAAGAAACAAAACTGGGCAACTGAGACTATAAACACGAAGATGTGAAACAGAAAAATCAATTGCCGGAACATGGCAGCTAATGATCTTGTAAAAGGTTAAATAATTCGTCATAAATTCGTCAAATTCTTCGATGAAGATAATAATTCATGATAGATTATATCCCTGTGGAAAGTTTTATCGTTTTCTAAGTAACAGTTAAGTAACATTGAATATATTTGTAATTGAACATTTATATATTTGAACATAATTATAACCTGCAAAGGAAGCACTATCTGCGCTTCAGTTCAGTGTAGATTCCTTACACAGCAGTAATAAATAAGATTGTGGACATCTTTTCTGTTACTTTAAATACGAAAACACTTTCCGCTTCGACTTATAGTCTATATGATATCGTAGAGGAAGTATTTAACATTTTGGTTAGTGCATATCCATTTAAAGTTACTTCTACACCAAATTGCGTAATGTATAAAAATGTTATTTTTTCTGACTTTCTAGATTTTACTTTTCTACTATTTAGTACAATAGTTAATAATTACAATAGCAATTAATTGTCAGTCTCAAATTTAAGCTGAAAGTAATAAAATATTCAATAACAATTTTATATAATCGATATAATGTGACTTATAAATACTTACAAATATTTAAAAAATGTATTTTTGTTAGAAGAATCCTTAAAGTTATATACAATATAATTTGACTATTAATATACAAAGAGAGGAGAGAGGATTAAAGTAGAGAGGAGAGAGGAGAGAAGATTAAAGTAGAGAGGAGAGAGGAGAGAGGAGAGAGAAGTGGCTTTCTGGTCTTGAATCCGTTGATGACATCGTCCACCAGTCTGGCAACTTGGTCTGCAACCTGCCAGCGCTTTATACTGAAACATGATTGGTTGGGAGTTATTTTGCCTTGAGATTCCAACTCAAACATGAGTCTTTCTTCAATAAGTTTTTCAAGTAGTTTGGCAATCGAGGATGTTAGTATAACATTTCTGTGTGATTCCATCAAACTAGCGTCTTTCCCTGATTTAGGGATGGGTACCACAATTCCCATCTTCCATTCCGGTGGGATATAGCCTTCGTTCCAGCTTTTGTTACAAATAGCTATAGTAGAGTATTTTTGGCTTCCTCAGACAGGTGGGTTAGGAATTCGTTATATATACCATCCCTTCCGGCCGCACGATTGGTGCCAAGGGAAAATACTGTCGCAAAAGCGAATGGCCTTAATCATGCAATGATTACAGTGTAGCTGTTTGATAGCTATGGTAGTCTGCAAAGAAATCTTTCAGTTAATCGTAGTCGTCTTTGAAATGCTTCAAAATTATTCACTGGACGTCTGTGAATATTACGTTTTCTTATACGAATTACTCCTGCAGCAAATGTTCACCCAAATAGGAGCATTTTGGATTTACATAAAATCGAAATAAATCAAGTTACTTTTCTAATATCTTGCTGGTTAGTTTTAACTTACAGATAATACGAAGTATTGTAAAAACCAAACTCTTAAATAAAATTGAGACCGTCACAAAATGTCTCAAGAGAAACATAAGTTTTATGAAAGTATTAGAATAAACGGTTTGCTCTTTCTTGGTTTGTTTTAAAGTTTTAAGACATGGAAAAAGATAAATCTAAAACTTTTCATTTAAAAACCAAACATAAACTCACCTTGTTACATTTATGAATTAAGCAAAAAATCATAAATAGTATGGCAACATTGCCAAAACAATTATAACATTCAATTTCCAACATATTTATCACCGTTATCACCAATTTGTCCAATTGTAGGTTCATCACTCATGACGTCAATCTTCTCAGCGCAAATATTACCAAAATTTGAAAATCGTCTCCGTTGTCAAAATGGCGCTCCCAACTTTCCACCTCAAGTTTGTGGAAAATAAATCGGTCCAATAAGTTGGTGTCCGAAAATATATTGGGCTTGAGGCAGAAGAGTACAATTTTTGGGAACCAAGTGAATTTGTGTTGATTCGTGTTACGAATCTGTCGTAATTCCAATGTTGAGAAGCTTTCAGGTGCTTCATCCAGAAAATAACGTAATATTGTCTGAATTTATCATTCTTTCTTCGAGAATTAGCTGTACATAAGCTGAAATCTTCTGAATTTACGGCGACCACAACCATGAACCTTTTATCCATAAACAATCTTTTCGAAGTTGTGGGTACATCCCCACATGAAGTATCCCAAGATGGTGTGCACTGAAGGACAGCTAATCGGTCTGGAATAAAAACCATTCTCATTGGTGCGTACCATATATTAAGCGCTGCTTTATATTCCGTGTTCGAGAAGTTCGAAAAATTCTATCGCACAGTGTACTCTTTCGTTCTCCATTTCTTATTTTTTAACAAGTGTTGAAAAACTCGATCATTAACCGATTTCAACCAAGAGTTTTAGTGAAAATTTGAAAAATCATTTGTTTGCTGACTTAGTAAATAGCAGATAGCGTCCAATAGCTAAGATGAGGATCATCTCTGACTTCTACAGTAATAAAAATTTATAAAAAATCATAGAATAAATACTCATAACTTAAGTGGATGGCATTAAATATTTGGCCTTGATTGGATAAAAATACACGCCATAGGTGGCAACTTTGTAATGCTAAATAATGTCTGAAGAAATAATATTTGCTTATATATGTAACTTCTACTACTGACGATAAATATCAGTAGTAACAAAATAGTACAATTCTTAATTACTAGATAAATGAAAATGTTTTACCTATGTCAATTTTATATGTAGATCATGTTTCCTGTGAAAAGTAATTGTCTAAAAATGGTATCTGCTTCAATGAATGTGTGTGAACTATTAAGTAGTTCAATTAGTGTATTCCCACTGTAATCTTAATATTTGTTTTGACTTTGACCAGTCGCTGCATTTAAGACTGATCATTAACTGACTGAGTTATAAATTCCTGGGTTGATATTGTCAGCCTAGACTAAGTAAGTGTCCGCGATAACATCTCAACGAGTCTCTATCCCCAAAAGAAAGATCTTCTTTGTTGGTAGCATGTTCTCACTTCCCAGTTCCCAAGACAGTTGATTCTCCCAATCGACTATAGGTACATATGTGTATATATAACTAAATATCGAAACTCAGTAATTCCACAGTATAGTTATAGTGAAATTGCAAAATTATATAAAAATGGCTATGTTAGGTTTGTGTTTGGGAGGTACGTCGCAACAGAATTGTGTATCTAAATATATTTACAATCTATACTATTTGATTGTAGTTGTCTTTCAATGTATTGACTCACTGATACATTTTCGGCGGCGCTTTATGATAGAAGTTAAATCATTTCAAAATATAAATTAGTTTTTAAATGGTAGCGGTTTAAAAAATTACCGTTCTTGGGGTATTCTAATATACCTTCTGAACGTTGGTTGCTGGCATGAGCTGCATGAGCTAACAGCCTACTCCCGTAGGTTTAGATATATCGACTGGGTTCTATGCGTACTTTACTAGTCTAGATATCTATCGAGACAGCGAAGCAGAAAGCGCTGTTTGCATGTCGTCTGGTTACTCAATGATTATTGTTAGTTGTAAAGGGGAGATTTGTTAACCTCTCATCTCTATGGCAACCCTCGACATCCCCCCTCCCCCATTTTGTTCTCCCCATTTATGAAGAACGCAAAGTAGCTGTCCAATGAATCAACTGCAAACATTATCAAGAATTTGGAAAATCCAAATTATTTTGGAAACGCCCTTCTGAAGAAAGTTAGAAGCGTATTTACTATCTTTAGTTTCGTGTCTTTGTAACTTCGTGAGTGTCAATATCGAATGGTTTTGTGAAAATCTTTTTGATAATTTCAAGAAAATCGGTGCCGGTCGACTATTGAAGTAAAAGGTGAGATATCTAATTATTTTTATTATAATTCATGGATGTCTTTAATTCATAAGAAAATGAGATTTTTTAAATACTTAACTCAGTTAGTGTCAACCCAGCGTAACACCGTTGATGTAGGAATATTAGTTATAAAGTCAAAATTAGAGTAGTTGTACTTTGCCTAAATTCAGAGGCATTCTCGTTTAAATCACAATTGTGCCCTTTTAAAATGAGGAAAAAGGAGGCAAAAATGGGACCCTTTTCAAGATCAAGTTTCGATACTGGAATTTATAGATATAATATATTATTACGTCCTAGAAATTGTTTAGTTAATATAGTATCATAATTATGTCGTGTATAATTTACAAAGAAAAGTGTGCGTGTTATATTTTTAGCTTGTTACCTACTTTCAAGGATGTATCGTATTATTATTATTTAGCCAAAATTTCAAAAGGGTATTAGCTCAATATTATAAAAGAATAGAAATATAAGTATAAAAGGTGAACATAGTTCTTTCAAATTAATAATATCTAACTTGAGCAAACTACAATTTAGTGCTATTTTAGATGTAATCTTTCTAACATAAGTGTATCGCCATATAAGTAGAACCAAATTTAGTTGTAACATTAAAAATCATTATATGAGTTATTTTATATGATACACTTTGCAACTTTTGTCTAATACAAATATGACAGTATATCTTGTTAAATAGTTTATGCATAGAATAATAATACCCAAGAGAATTCACTCGATCAAAAAGCGTATATGTTTTTTGTTTTTTTTAAAGTTCGCCATTTTATATTCCCATCAATGCGATAGTAATTTACGTTCTAAAACAGTATAAAAGATCGATTTGCAAACGGGCAAATGTACATGATATAGATTACTGATCATGAAAATGTGCGCTTGAATTAGAGCTACAAAAATATTTAGCAATCCTGAACTTTAGTACCACCCTATAACATCCCTAAAATCCTCAAATTAGCCGGTTACAGCCTCCCAGTAACCCAACAATACTATTATAAAGGCACTGGCGGTCTCCAGTTACTTCTCACGAGTACACAAATGAACTTGGTCACCTCCAACATCCCAGTAGCCAATTGTAAATAAACTTGTGCTAGATAGCTGCCTGTGTATGGGGTACTAAATTACAGGATTGCCTTAAAAACTGGTTGCATCTGGTAACCAGTTATCGCTATCGAAAAATCGTTTTTATTATTTAAGCTATACTTCAATAAATTACATATTATTGTAGCTGACATTCTGACGCACATTTCGATATGTTTGGTGCAGTTTCAAAATGGTGGATTTTCCGTTTGAATCAAAAGAGTGAGACTTCTTTACAATACTCGTACTATACTCTTTGGCCACTATAGTGTGAACCAAGCAATTATGGTTTTATATGACGTTTAATATTACTATTTTATAGCATGCGTTGTTAAATATAATTATTCTAACTATTTTCGTTTTGATTTGAGTTACTTATTTAAATTTTATTGAAAATGGATGCTTATTAATAATTTACTACTAATCAGTTTTCATGGGAATAAAGTAGTATGTTATCATAAATAAGGGAGGCAATTTTTTATAAAAATTTTAAACGAAATTTGAAATCTAGATGGTTGAATTACCTTGTCTGTAAAGTTTGATAGATATATACATTTAAACGCGCTAAGTGAACTCTCTTAGTATTATTACTCTATGATGGCAAGCTTTCTCTGAAGTGTGGTAGTTAACATATGTTTATTTGTATTATATTTTTGCAAGTTCGAAACTGATGATAGTTATAATCAATAATTTATAAACTGTTTAGACAATATCTATATTCTTTTATACTTGTCTAAAATTCTTTAACAACTTAACTACAGAGTGTGAAATTTGACATACTAACTAAATTTAAGCTGCGTAAATAGATTTTTTTCAAACTGTGTGAGTTTTTATACTTGTTATATCTTGTGATATCCTAATACCTATACTTTTGCATAGGTTACTCGCTGGAGGTATCAGCCTACTGCCGTTGTTTGTCCGTATTCAATCATATATTATTTACGTGATTTTATAAAAGACAAAGTGCTTCCAATTAAAAATAGAGAAATATCAAACAAATATGACATTAATACACCAAATATTAATTCAAAATGTTAACACAAAACAAATGGACAAGTATAGCAATCAAATTCGACATAGGTAATTCATTCTAATGTGGTTGCAAACAAATACTACTTACTTTATTAAAATTTCTGTGAATTCTAATTATATACTGTAGTAGTAACGATAGGTGGAGCACTAGAACAAAGACCTCCCCTCCCGGCCAAATAAAATGGAGTACGGCTTTTATTATCGGATATCTAGTCCGGGAGCCCAGAGGCTCCAGCCTAATGGATCGAGGTCCCAACAATCAACCCCCAAGATGTTTTATTAGTACTAACATCCCACATCATGAAACGGAATGTCTGCCGTTGCATAGCCAGTTCTTTAGTACCACCAAACACTTTTTCTAATTTTCCATATTAAAGAATAGGAGAGAATTCATGATTTAGACCCAATTTTCATGAAAATGCACAT
>JAYRBW010037916.1:0-11820 GCA_036023295.1 Invenusta paracnida | reverse complement strand
TCTCTCATTACATCGGCCACCTGTAATAGGGTCTCTATTCTTGAGCACCATTTTTCAACCATCCACAATCCGTCTTAATATATTGGCTTCCAGAGTTTCGCAGAGCTGTTTCCAATCGCTCCACCATCCGCACATTGAACAATATGTGCTCTGTCAGCTGCTGATCGTTTTTGCGTATGGACCACGAGGCACGATAGTAACATTAATAAATTTAATAACAAACTCCATGAACTATGTACAAGTGTGTCATTCGGTACTATTCTAGTGTAGTAGATACCCTGGCCTTAGATCCAGCGATAAATGACTACATAGCCGAACTTCTATTACATCATTATATCGCTAAATTATTAATGTAAAATCTGGTCACAATTTAGAAATTGACTGAACGAATTTAGAAATATCGGAATAGTTTTTTGTAAATGACTGAAGTCATTCTAAAAAATTTGAATACACAATTTGTAACTGGCTGACACTAATCTGAAAAGGTGTAGTAGACTAATCATCGAAGCTCGAGAGGCCGTAGAACAGGTTGACCCACTAAAGAGGTTCTAGGTCCACACGATCGATGAGAAGGAGCTAGATGAGAGGCAGAATACTATCAAGTCTATACATGGGGGAGAGACCCAATACTCCAGCAGTTTAGAGACCCTTTATTCTAACAATGTTACAATGGTTGTCCAGGCAACGTGCCCAATTATAATTCTCCTTAATTGTGTCCCTTGTCTTTACTTAAAGAATTACAAACAGTAATATGCAAAAGTGCACTATCTCCAATCGCTTAGCAACCAATTAATTGGTGTGTGTGTGTGTGTGTTGCAGAGCCCCGAGCCATGCGTGCGTCGAGATCGGCAAGGACGCATTATCGATCTGAAGGAGACGCGAAGGGTAAGTATGCTTCATTACTTAGAGTTACTGTCAGTAGCGTGTGTGATCGCCTTCTCTCAACCGCATGCTTGTCTTGTCTTGGCTTAGCAGCGGGACGAGTCTGGACTTGGCGGGGATGACACGACCTTCGGGGACAGCAGCACAAGATCGAGGTCCAGAGGCCTGCACTGTCGCAGCAGGGTGAGTGGCCCGCCCAACTCAGCCTATATTAAGCCTATAACTGTTGAAGATACATTTAAGGGAAGATGTGACGCTATTGAAACCCTGTCAGCGCAACTTGTACAAATTTTAATTGAGAGATTTATACCTATGTATCTCTTAAACACGATTTGTTTTAATAAAAAATATTGAATAGGGTTAAATAAATAATTACTAATCGTACCCAGGCATGGCATTTCGTATACAAACTCTCAAATAGAATCTCTTTTCGAGGCGTTCGGTCGTTAAAATCTAATTTCATGGTTCTATTTTAGAGGATTCATTTGTTGAGTGTAGGAGGCAAATTATTGTCGTTCGCAGATTAAACTAATATCAATTCACTTCGAATAACCCCCCTAATTCGTAACCAATGAATATGCAGTATGCTCTCGGCCAATGAGAGGAGTCGCTCACTTGCATCACCGATGGGAAGTTGAGTTATGTGTATGTATATCCATAGTGTGACGATTTCTCACTTTAACAATAAACTATTTTTAGAAGTTTATCCGCTGAGAAATGTATTTGCTCATGTTTAGAAGTGTATCGTCGTGCTACTTGAGTTTATTGATTAGTTATTTGCTCGAGACAGCTGTCCTGCCGCTCTAAAATCGATATGTATATCATTTGTTAGTAGTAACAATTCGGTGTGTGTGTGTGCCTGTCTATCAACAGTGTGCCGATGACCTCAACGAGTTGACTCTTAGCTCCTCGTGTCCAAGCGGTGCTGACCAGACCTCGCTGACATCGCCCAAGTCCCACCCACGCCATCACCACTACGGCAGCATGAATGGCCTTGGATCCCCGCAGCCTGCTCTCCATCTTCGAGTCCTCAATCTCAGACGCGACGGCAAGAGTGAGTTGCCTTGCTTCTCCACGGCTAGCTAAGAACTTCCTCTTTAATACTTGTCTCTTCCACTAGAAACTCGTGTCACGCGCAGTCTAACAGCCTCTCCGGCAAGTCGCGTGGAGCCGGAGCGCAAGAAGCGGACCGGGGGCGGCGGCGGCGGCGGCCAGACGAGACGAAAAGTGGTCGGGAAGCGGCACAAGCGGCTGCTCCAACTGGAGGGTCTGCACCTTCTGCATCGGAGTACGCTGGAGGTGACGTCCATTCGTAGGCACCCGCACGGTCACCTCCATCATCGCTGCGGAAGAGAGGAGGGCGGCGAGGAGGTCTCGTCAGCTGCCTCCACGGGTACTGGAGGAGGGGGGCGGCAGACGCCCACTCCCCTGGTCAATGTCTACCGGAGTGAGGGCGCCAAAGAGTGCCTCGTTGACTTCCAGAGAGAGACAACTCGTGGTGTTGATGAAGAGTCCCCACCTGCTCTTATACAATACTGTGGTCAGTTCCATTCTTCTCTTCTCTTCTCTTCTCTTCTCTCTTCTCTTCTCTTCTCTCTTCTCTTCTCTCCTCTTCTCTTCTCTCCACACCTTTTCCATCTTTTCTCTCTCCACATATTACCCCTAATAATTACGTAACGATTGAACCTCTCTCCCATATTCTACAAAAAATAATGACCACCCAACACTATAGAGCTCAACACCGTAATATCAAACCACCTAAATCAATTCAATTCTCAACGATTTATTGCGCTTTTTCGAATCTAATTTAAAACAAATTCCGAGCTGTATATAATTCCCGCTGGATAATCATGCCAGCTCGACAGATGTGACCACGCTTAGCCTTGCACTCAGCCTCTCTCGATTGTATTATGCAAAATAACGACAGAAGCGTTGATACGCATTAAACCTCTTGTAGGTACCAACACATAAGTCTATGCAAAGGGATTTCAGCTTATCTTATCCTGGCGCGTCATTCTTTAAAATAATGCAATATTGAATGCCCCCCATCCGGCTTTGAGTAGGTGGTGGGCTGCCTTTTCGACGTATAGTCAGAGTCGGAGGTATATTACATCATATAAGATGTGATCCCACTTTCTGGTCTCATGGGAATTCAATTCACACCCATCATGCATGCATTTCTTCTGCGGCCAAAGCAAACAGGATCCCTCAAAGAGCTGACGGAAGCTCAGAGGCACGTACCTTATACATATACTATCAATTCATCGTATTGAAGGTATATTTATACACTCACAGAATATGGAAGCATGAACCCTTGTCCACTACTCGATAATAAGGAAAGTTGAGGATGCTCGACGTGACTCACCAAAACAGGGCATATTCCGGTTTCTCTCAATGCCATCTTCCGCAGAGTATGTCTTGAGGGTCTTCGGCAATAAGCATACCAACGTATATATTCTAATTAATGGGAAGTAAGGACCTCACAAGACAGCATGACTGACGGATAGTAAATCCACATGTAACCATAGGTAACCACCCTCCTAAAGTTGGAGGATAGACGTTGATCAATATAGTCCTGACTTCGATATATTGTGGATTGCTCATTTATTTAGAAGGAAAGTCTTCTGTTGCAAGATTTTGGTTCTTCTGACACGCTTGACCATTTGATAAATTGGTACGCAAATTATAGCTCGGTAAACATTCCCTCATTAAAATAGACCGGCATTATATCTCGTTTAAGTGAAGTTGAAATAAAGCCAATTTATTAAATGGGAAATTTTCTGTATTCAGTTATCATATTACGTATACCTAATATATACATACATGTCTAAATTAAGTGAATTCTCTTTGTTTAGATTATGTTTGAAGTTTTTATAACTTATGCTTTTTAATTGGCGTCCGTGAATGAAACATGGGGCAAAACTCCACACCATTTACATAATAAATAAAGGTATGCATATATATTTTCGCTAATATCAATGTAAAATCAATAAATTATTATTACCGAATATTATGCATTAACAAAGATTTATTACTATTTAGTGTTCAGAGATTGACGAAAGCTTGTTGATAGTATATTATGTATTATAGGTGTCTGGCTGTTTACATTCGACAAAACATGAGATACAATTCCTTCGTTTCTTCCTGCTGACATTGTCTACACATATATTAGTTCTAAGTCCGTGCATGCACTTCTGTTAAAGTTACACGCTCAAGTTTCAATGTTTCCACCGCACGACTGAAATAACAGCAGCAAAATGTTGAAGTCAAGAAACTTCCAAAAACGACATACTGACTGAAAATGAAAATTAGAAGCTTTAGACCCGCTTCAATAAATTGCGTCATGAAGATTTGCGTATTTACACATATCGACATGTTTGTTTGTTTACTTACCGAGATTATTGGCGTCCTTCGCTCCAACCAGAGAGATAAACAGACATCCCAGTAGACGTCTAGGAGTATTGATTGCCAATATGTATAGAGAGAGAAATATTGGCGTCGCATTCGATCAGATTAAAAAATCGATCCCCCTTTGAAGAAAAGAGAGAGAGAGAGAGAGAGAGAGAGAGAGAGAGAGAGAGAGAGAGAGAGAGAGAGGGGTAAACAGCTGAGGCGAAGTGGAATTGAATGAATTGGATGGTCACTGATATATCCCTGGACGGACCTATCTATGCTCATTCATTACTGGAGGGGGTGGGGGGAGGGGTATGTTTACCATTTTTAGTTAATCAAATCATCCCCGAGTTTCGTCATTAACTACTGTCTGTTGACTGAGAAGAGGATTTCCGAACCGATTTCTGATTCATCGTTACCGCCTCGTCTTTGAAAACTTGTTCTGATATCCCCCCCCCCTCGTGCGTGCTGTCATCGGTCTGGAAAAGAAAGTTTAATAGATTCTGAGTTGTCGGTTTAATCGAGTTTAATATATTATGAATATATATCCCTGCTTGCTAAGGGGGGGGGGGGGATGAATTGAGATAATAAATGCGATGGTTTCAAAATGTCGCTCCCAATTTATGACTTATTATAAATATAATAGCAGAAGTTAATATATACGCGAATAAGGTTGAGTGCTCAAAGGAATCGCAAATATAAATCACTGAAATATATCCGAGAATCAGTTCTATTCTTATTTCAGTTTAATTATATGTAAGCTATACCTATGCTAAACTTACAATTAGAGATATTATCTGCTTTTTGGTGCATATTTCTTGAATATAAAACTGAATACCAAAATATATACAAAACACGTTTATTGACCTTTAATTTAAATATACTGGCGAACCTTGCTATTCTTCTAAATCTAATAGCTTGTTTAAAATCATATTTTCTGATCAGCTTTTCCAATCTCGATCTTCGTATATTCTCAGTTTTATGTTTGATCTGTATTTTATATACGTATTTATTATAATTATACAAATGTGGCGAGCCCCAGTAATAATAACAGCGAAGATTGCTTCCCGCTTTGCTTCGAAATAATTAAGTTTACAGCGTAATTAATTAGTGTTTATATCACTTATGCATAGCAACCCTTAGTAACGACCTTGAAAAGACAAACAGTTTAGTTTCGCTTTTAACTTTTTTCATTTACTTAGATGATTTCTTTGTTGCAATCACGAATAAATGATAACATGTAACTATTGATCTTTTTTAGCTGTTCACTGTATTTCAAAATTATTTTTAAATTAATTGATTTGTGAATTATGTTTTACTTTTATTCTTGTTATCCGCTAATGAAGGCAGGAAAACAATATTTTGCATACCGGGTCTAAAGGCTTAAGCCGAAAGATATTTGGACAGTGTTTTTAATTATTTGCCTTGTTATTGTGTTTTCAACTTGCTATTCCGAGGTACGATTAGAACCAAAAGCGAAGTAACTTACCATTTTCGTAATATAATTTTAAAACCGAAACTACAATTGTTTGTCTTTTCAGGGTCGTTGATCTCTGTTACTAATACAATCGACGTCACACTATTATAACGTACCTATAGGCTCCAATTAATCAATCGATAATTAGCGCAATGCAGGCAGCGCAAATCAGTTTGTTAAAGCCAGGAGTCTGTACCTCAGTACAGGGGTTCGAACTTGCTACCTTCGGGTTTGAAGGCTGACTTCAAATTCGAGCCTTGTTATGTATTTATATTTAATATTTATGGTTTTAATGTACTAAACATAATCCTTTCTGATGATGTCCGTATATAAGTTGGACGAAACTATAGTTGAAATATATTTTATTTATATTGATTACAAATCAGGAATTAGTCGATGACTTTCAGATAAAATATTCCGCTATTTTGCCTTTTTCCGAAATCTGTTGCCAACTTTAGCTAGAGCTGTGATTACTATATTTTGTGATAATTCCGTGTCAAGTTCAAATCTCTTTTAGTATACATCTTGGACGATATCAGTATACCAGTATATGTATGACTTGTTTTAATTATTTCGTTCAAACATTGAACTAGATACAATGCGTTCAAAAAATATAGTACGGTGTTTTAAACAATTGTATACCCGCATTTTAATAGACTTTCTGACTGTACCAGAAGAATACTTGAGGACAATTTATAAAGTCTTTACGAATTCTTTGTGAATAAATATAGGAAATTTAGTATATTATATTCTAACTTTACTGGTCACTTTTCAATTAGTTAACATTTTTTGTTTTTGCTGATTTAACATTATGCAGAATACAAAATCAATACTATAGCGTATTGATTAGTCTATGCTTATTATAATGACCAGAAATTACCTCCTTTACTGTAATATGACTGGTGGAGAATTAAGAAACAGTTTGAAGCGAATTATAATCGATAAAATCCCTATAATTGACCTCACAACCAGCAAATGTCTGACGCATCAGCTGAACTGCATTTAAGCCTAATTGTAACACGCTCTATCGATACAGAAGTTCGCGATCCAATCAGATGCGAGGGAGAGTACTTGAGAAACTTTTCAGGCGTGCCGCCGAGGGGACGCATGCCTCGAGATCGCATGCCGCGGATGAACGGCGGCTTGCCATACGGCGGTGATTTAAGCAGCTGATCTTCTTTATTTTATTTTCCTATAATAACCGCTTAATAATTTCTTCTTTTCATGCATATAGCTTGAAGTTTATAACATGCGGTTAACTGTTTTCCCTCCGTCGGGCTAATTGTTGCGCTTCAAAACATTACTAACACAACCACTAAGTTTTCTCATACTGGGCATTTAATGAATTCAAATTGAAGAATTGATGTACCTATTAGCAGAATACGAATTGAATTATTAAAAAAGGTCATATACTATCTAGTAATATTTAAGTGGTCAACTTACTGAATAAAGTATATTGATTTATTTAAATTACTGCATTGTTGTGCATTTACCTACTTGTCGGGGATAAAGCTATAGTTTGATTTAATATTTTCATTTGAAATATATCTATTTTTTATATACACATATGTATTGTTTAATAATGTTAGCGACGGATTGTGAATTTGGATGGTTCGTGAACCAGATCGACGGAGTAGCAATACATACTCTGGCTGGATGGAATAAGAACGAAATTGTTACTATGGACGAACCAAGAATAACATTATACCGATTGATAAAAATGTATCAGATGCAATTTGTATAATAACGTTAACAAACTTTCCAGCACGTATTTAATATAACTATAATCATAATCCTAATCCGTTCACGAAACGTCCAAATTTGAAATCCGTCGGCTAATATACATATAAGTGAGACACTCAATATAATTATATATGTTTTATATTTGGTGTGAGATTTGATATGTTTTTAATTTTTAAGTAAAAGGCTTTTGGAAACCATTTAAAATAAACCAAGTTAAATGGCTTTAATACGGTAAATGTCTTCAGACCTACATTTATATTCTTCTAATTCGAGTTTGGCTATAACCCAATTTACAAAATAACTTTGTTAAGCGTAGTAGAATATATTCTGGTTATAATGTTTGGCTTGGAACGATAATTGTTCAGTATAGGTAAACACCCCATAACAGCAGCATTCATGATGTGTAACATTCTGGCACCTATACTACATGGGTGAACAGTAAAGAAGAAATACTCACAGATATATGGAATATCATCAAAATAGAAAACGATTACGTAATGCTGCTAAAGAGGTTGATTGCAGATTGAAAGGAGAAGATAGTATTTATTTATTTATTTAAAACATTTGAATCGTTTGTAGAAACGGGTCTCAGAAAGATTTGATAAATGATCAGAGTTCAAAGATAAATTCTCTGTGTTTATATTAACTGAAATAAATTGCTTTGCTTATCTTAAAAACGTTTCGTGTGTAGATATGTGTCTATGAAATGCAATTAATGACTAATAGCTTTCGTCTATACACAGAGACGAGACGGTTATATTAAGATGTGAAATATGTTTCCATTCAATTAAAGGATCTTTAGACGGAGATGTGTGATATTGTCTTGGAATTATGCCAATTTAGTTTTAGGCTAAATTTTTGCGAATGATATAGTTTAATGATATTAAATGATATAACTCATTTACTTGTAGTAATTTAAAATACGGTCAATATTTTATTTTATTTTGTATGTTGAAGAAGTTGAAACTGTTAAAAATAGAATTCAATTAAAGTAGAAAATGTAATACATATCATTTGAAATTAAATATATTATGCTAACTCATTTACGTAAGAATTTGTTTTAAATATATCAATATAGAATTTTTATTAGCCTTTTTATCGTTGAAATTTTAAACTTAATTTTAAATTTAAAGCATCAATATTTTTTAACACAATCTTACTATCATCAAATTGTTACGTAATCTTTTCAGATATAGGAAATAAATGTTTATTAAGTATAGATTATAATTGATAGATAGTCGTACAACTTTTCCTGATTTACTTATAGTAATTTGAAAACAATTTGATGCTACCATAAAGATTTTGTAAAACAATATCTCTTAAATAGTAAATATATTGTATAAAAGTTTTACATACAAAAGTAATGATAACTAAATTTGATAGATTTGAGTGACATGTTAAAATTGTTCACGTTTCGATAATTAATCTTAACATTATATAAATAATACTACACTTAGTTCTGACCCATTTTCGCAAACTTTATTGAAATACAACTACATTCTCCATCGACAACAGTTTACAACTGGATGCATATGAATTAAATAAGAGTAAAAACTCTTTCATTTATTACTGTAGTTGTATCTTTAAAGTTTTATTGACTAAGTTTTTGGTCGAAATTTAACACAAGATTCTCGAATAGATTTAAAATATAAGCAGTTATGAATTTTTTAAGATAAGATTAGGCTTTATATATATATTCATGTTTCATAAACATTACATTTTTATTTATTTAGTGTATACAACATTGATTATTTTAGCAAAAATGGTTATAGATTGACAGCCAAAATTGATACATTATGGTATAATTATCAGAATAATATAATATAGAATACATTAAACGGAATGTAATGATGTCCAAATTAATAAAATATTAAAACATTATTAATTTTATGACATGTCCGGCTGATAACACGCCCATAATTGAAGATACTGATTACATACTCACTACTGATGATCGAGGATTTAGCAAGAAAAAGAAAAATCCATTTTCTGAACCCATTTTCCTTTTATTAGCACAAGTAATATTGATCTTTTTCTTTTTTACTTGCCGCTAATACTTATTTGGCCTTTGGTGGTGGTTTCTGTTATGCTCATGTATCTTTTATAACTATGTGGCATAAGCCTCCCACGATATACCTACAACGAAAGCGTTTTACATATATAGAGCACAGACAGTAAACATCTTCGTGACTATACCTTGGTAATTAAGAAACCAATGTCCTTGAAACTTAGCGAGGTGGTGATTAAATGAGAATTATTAGCAACACTAATACTCCTTTTGGCACACATTCCTTTTGGCGTCGCCATACTTGTAGTGATGCAAAGAACCACTTAAAAAGAATTCATTTTCAAGGTCGTATCTATGTATGTAAACTATTATTGAACTAAAACGATTCTTAAACTAAATGTTATCTTAAAAACAAATATAATTATATGTAACAGTAATTAAAATAGTTATGTAAGGTTTATTCCTTACTATAGCACCCATAGATTTATTCTAATTGAACAATCAATTACGTTACTGTATTACTGTTATGACCTACATTATAATGACCTTGACTACCAACGTCATAACAATATCTTCTTTTTAAGCGCTTCTTTGCATCACTAAAAGTAGGGCGGCCCTAAACGGAATACGTGTCCTCTTTTATTTCCTAATATTTGATCTTCAATATTATCACCAAATTCCTGAGAGCCTCAAGGCAACTCCTGGAATTCAAGGTCATTGGTTGCCTATAGTTATAAAGATACAGTCTCTGGAATTCTTTCGATTCGATGTGAAGCTGGCGTTCATTTCTACGCCGTGCGGGAACTATTTAATTGAGTATAGAATGACCAGACCACATTACAAAAAGCTTGAAATCTCAAAGTCTACGAATAGCGGCACGCTAACTATGCTATATCTTATCTTGACATCTTCAGATCGAAACCCAACAGCTCTAATTGACAACGACGACCCAAATGCACCGCGCCAAAGATGCAAAAGTTCCTTGACAAAGGCCCGTAAGTTTGATATCTTGTGGCTCTTTTGTAAATTGTTGTATATACACGTACGAATTGTAGGAATCATGTCACAGCAAAACTATTTTATAAATTAAAATAAAACTTTCATGTAATTGAGGACTCCGCGACGAATTCTGTTAACTCCGTTCAACTCTCAATAAATGTTTAAAGTCTGTATTGCCAAAATTCTTTGTTATCAATATTAGATATTTGTTAGTAGTGTTTATTTAACGAACAATTTGGTAAATATAAATTTGTTTATAACTCATTAAATAATAGCGACAAACTTCATTAAATTTTAATAGTATTTTAATAGTGAACTTTTTTATGCAAACTAAATCAAACAATCAACATCTGCTTAAATTTCAAATTTGTTTTAAATGCTTGGATGTAACATCCGGGTTTTTTAAACGTGCGTAAAAGTGTTCTAATAACTCGATAAACAAAGCTTTTAATTACGAAATAAATCAGACATATTTACAGGGCAGAGAAAATAGTTCACATTATCTGAGAGAAATCACTTTACTGAACAGTATAATGGTTTCTACACAGCATCAACATTTTCTAAAGCTTTTCATAAAATAGGAGGCATGTGTTTCAGTTACTTTGCAATATAGGAAGTATATAAGTATAATTTCTATTCCATACAAGACGTTATGTTGTAGGAACTTGAGGCTATACCGCGCATATATAGGTAATTTAGTTAACTAGGACAAAGCTGCAATAGTTTAGTGAAGGTATCAATAGAGTTGATGTTTGGAATTATCTGATCAATCCGTCTCTTTATCTCCATTCGTCTGGTTTTGTACTGATAGGTTTTTATTAGAATTTAATGTTCCATTTACTAGATTTTATTATAACCTTATTGTCGCCAACATTTTCCGTCAAAAGGTTTATGATATAACCAACTTTTGTGAATAAATATTTTAAATGAATAATTGTGGCTACGCTCACCGACACAGGAAAGTATGAATGAAATTACATAGAAATCAATACTGGTTACGCTGATACAGGAAAGTATGAATGAAATTACATAGAAATCAATACTGGCTACGCTGATACAGGAAAGTATGAATGAAATTACAGAGAAATCAATACTGGTACAGGAAAGTATGAATGAAATTACAGAGAAATCAATACTGGCTACGCTGATACAGGAAAGTATGAAGGAAATTACAGAGAAATCAATACTGGTTACGCTGATACAGGAAAGTATGAATGAAATTACAGAGAAATCAATACTGGTACAGGAAAGTATGAATGAAATTACATAGAAATCAATACTGGCTACGCTGATACAGGAAAGTATGAATGAAATTACA
>JAYRBW010037905.1:0-11821 GCA_036023295.1 Invenusta paracnida | reverse complement strand
ACTATTTTCTTCTTCCTCATCGCCATCCGATTCTTGTCTAAGGGCTTCATTTCTCAATTCATTAATAAAGTCAAAAATGCCAGCTCGATACATAATTAATAATATTAATATAAGAAACAATCGTGATAAATAGTAATCTCAAGGAATTCACAACACAAGGAGTGTATAGCATAGAGTAAGGATTAACTATTATTATACTCTATGGTGTATAGGCTTGATTGCCTCGCTACTAATTGATAAAAGCATGCAAAGAGATATGGCAAATCAGCATAGAAATATAAGAGAGATTTTGATTTCTATGCAAATCAGTAACCAGCTACCTCTGTATGGGTTATATAAGGGGAATACCTTCCCAACGTGTAAAACTCATTTTATGCACCCCTCTTAACACGCATATGTTCGGGAAAAAATAGATACGTTGGGATTCAGAGAGGACAATTTTGTCCGATACTAATTGTTTTAAATGTTTAATAAAAGTGCTCCAGGTGTAGATACATGAGTGTAAAACTATATCATAACATTATAGCTTACATCAATTTTTACATAAATCTTAGTTGATATTTCAATTGTTGTCGCATGTATATATATATATATATATCAAAACTGTTCAAAATGATTTTTTGAAGATTATTTGATGCATATAATGATAGTTCATTATAAATATAACAGAACGATAGAGTGTAAGACTATATCATGACATTACAGAACACAAATTATAACAGAAATAATGTCAGTAGGTACATTTTAATTAGCAGCCCATATCAAGCAAAGTTGACGATAATGCTCCTTGCAAACAAAAACGTGGCAGTAATTATCACATTTCTTGGAGCATTTTCTGTGGTTGCCAACGTCACACCATACGCTCATCCTCCTCTTCTGTCCTCTGTAAGCGAGCGCTGGTTCAGCTCCTGGTTCAGCTACTGGGTATGGGTGCCGCTGTTGTGTGTGTTACCGCAGTAGAGCATTTCCCAGTGCCAGCAGATAAAATCGGCGACGATGCAATTTTCCCTGGTTCCTCTGTGGATCGAAAATTGAATGGACTACAAAACCGTTGAATGTGCTCAAATCCAAAATCTTGAAGAAAATTACCCCATGCCAACGTCGACACTTGAATTTTATGCTGTATGTACCAACACGCTCATCAGCCGCATCCACGCCACCTTTTGTGTAATTGCAGTAAAGAATGACGGCAGGTTTCTGCTTTTCTGTATCATGATCAATTACAGTCTTCTTGTGGGTCGTCAAGAACATGTTCACAACTTTATTTCTTTTGGCCACGTACGACAAGAAGAGTTGAGGATCCATTGTTATCGTTAATCGCTTGTACTGTAGAAGGCAGTTCTCTGTTTCGGTTGGAAGCAAGTGCGTGTGGAAGCAGCATGACGGGATTCACAGTGAGTTTACAGTTGGTTCCGGTTTCAACTCATGCATATATAATGTTTTCCCTTTGATTTATAATGTTCTGCGGATGAAGGGAAGGAAAAAATCAGCCGTGGAACGACTGTGAGTCAGTCAGAGAAAATACACTGAAATGAGATATCTGTGCAGACACGCTGTATAGGTAAATATTATGACGATTATATATATCATATTGCATAGGGGGACACTTTTGTCCCTTCTGAAACGCAATAGGTTATTTTGCCGTAACTTTTTTATTTTAGTTTACTGTGAATATGGGCCCGTAAATTTCGTGTTTCCGTAGACAGATAGTATTGGAGAAAAGTCATGAAATTTCAAATATTGATCACTTATACTTTTTGTAGCTAGCAATTTGAAATATCTGAACGGATACTTATTGTCCCCGCGGATTAATACATTTTTGAAAAATTGTTTGTAAATGTTTAATAAATATATGTTTTTTGAACGCCATTTTGTCTGGGTAGGTATATACCCCTATAATATATAATACCGAATAATATCATCATTAGTAAATATTGATATATAATGTGCTTATAATAGGTCGAGGACTACTTAATATATACATTCAATGATAAACGGTTATAAATAAGAAAGTCTATGCTTTTTTCGACGTTTTTATTGAAATTGCACTTTTCAGGTTTTAATAATTATTGTAATTTCATTTCCAAAATTATAATTCTTTAAAAATTAATTATTCAAAAGTAGAACTAATTTAAAATGTTTAATAATTACCAATTTATTATTAATTCGCCAGAGATAAAAATAATATTCTATAATATGCACCCTTGGGTGGGAAAATGTATTGTTAATAAAGTATAATTGTATGTTATGTATAAATAGAAACACAGATTCATGCCACGTCGTATGATCTCTTGAAAATAAGTGATCCCAAAATATAGTAAGATTAGACCAAATTGGACCATAAGGAGATCTGACACATCAAAGGTGCATCAGGCCGTCAAATTATAATAAGAAACCGAAGAGCACGTACATTGAGATCAGAAGTACATATAATATTTGCATGAGCGAATATATATACTGTATACGTGGATGCACGATCAAGGTGCATATTCCCATTCTATAAAAGAAACCGAAGCGTACATTCCTCATGAGCTCGATAAAAATAGGTCACGCGAGGAATAAGCTGAATGAGCTATATAATAGGTATATAGTTAGGCAAGTATAGATCACTATATTTTGATCACTATATAGATCATTACTATATTTAAGTGTCAACAATTATACCTAAACCAATAATATTACATAGTTTTGGTTTATCATTAGTATACTATTACCATTCGCATAAATTCCTCTAGTAAAACTCTTAGACTATAAGGAATTTTTTTATTCAAGGATAGTTATTGCATGAAAATGTCTTCACTTTTCATCGAAAATTAGGAAAATATTTATAAATTCTAATAATATTCTTCTCAAACAGTGTCAAAATGACTAATTAATTAATAATGGTTTTAAAAATTTAGGTAGATGTTTTTCTGCTACAATTTCATATTATTTTACAAGCAATTGTTTTCATATGTATAATAATGCGAATGAGACTATTTGCTTTGTTTTATTTATTCATTAACATATTTATATTTAACTGGCAATTATTTAATTTTCACGTTTCCATAGAAATCAATATATGGTAAATTAGTCTTGCGTTTTGCCCCGTCTAGTTATTTAGTACTTCATTAAGTTATCCTTATGTGAATGTATTTTAATCATATGATAAAATATAAATAATTAAGAACAGGTATGTTGTCCTTTTAGTTTTAAAGGGAAATTTATTTTGAAGGATCAGCAATATTTATGTTTTTTTATGAATTATAATTGTAAATATTATAATTGATATTAATAAATTAAAAATAAAGTAGTAAATTTCTAATACTAGTCTTATTACTGTTAGAGTTCAGTTGTATTAATATAATTACCAAAAGTTGGCTAAAGTTATTGCTTTTGAAGCCTTTTTTAATGGTATGAATTAAAATTTCTAATTAATAATATCAATTTTTTACATTTATGTAAAAAAATTAAAATCTAGATTTAGAATTTGTCAGGATGATGTAGACAATGCCAATGATGATAATGTTAAGACTCAATAGTCAATGTTAATAATTACAATGTCAATAGGTTGAAAAATTAGAAATTTTTATTCATACCATTTGTTAGATTAATAAATTATTTTTATTAATGCTAAACCTAAGTCCTAAGAATAAGGCAATGGTATTGAAGTTTAAACTGAAATAATATTAATTGAATATCTAATCTACAACACTGAATCAAATTAGCCATTATCAAATATCTTGTCTGCAATAAAGAATGTTTAAATAGATGTATACATATTTCAATAAATTGTTAAAAAAGATTACATAATACTTAAGGCAGTGTGCAATTAATCTTTTGTTTACTGGGATTTTTGACCAAAAAACCATACTCGGTTGGTCGGTATATAAGACACTGAGTACATGAGAACATGAAATACTCTCTAAAAAATTCTTACTGAATGGTGACTTGCAGGTTCTAGTCTTCATAATTCAAAAATGACAGTTTAATCAAGTAATAATACATTTAAAACAAAAATAATATTTTAGAAAAAAAAATTGAACATTTAACTTGTTTAAAAACATAACTAATAAATTGAATAAGGCAATATCTTATTTCTGTTCATTATAATAATCTCCTCAATTATTAGACCACATTATGTTTAAATACAAATAATAATATGTCTAATAATTGAAGAGATTCTTGATAATTGTGGTGTGGTCACAGCCGCAAGCGGCCACAGCTTTTCATAGTGTATATGGGTATATAATATATATGTATATTTAAATGTATATATAAAAACGTTAAAAATAATTAAAATAAATGAATATTTTATTAAATTGAGGTTTAATAAAATAAAAACCACAAAAAATAATTTAATGTGGGAAACTTGGAGATAACGGTCGGGTAACTTTAAGTAATATTTTGATTTATTATATTTAAATATTTATTTGTAAAAACAAAGTTAACCCCCATACTCATAGAATGGACACTCAATTTATGTTAAATAGATGTTTTTCTTTAAACCAATAAAAATATATTTTATTTATTGGTTATTAATATTTAGCCAAAAATTAAAAAAGCCAACATTTTTTTCTATGTACTCAACTCGGCTATCTTAAAGTGTACTTGGTCGGAAACCAGTAAACAAGAAATCATTTGTACCCTGCCTAATACTAAACAGAGAACACAGTAGATCAATCAAGCATAGCTAATTCTAGACTGGTTTTGACCTGGTTGGGTCTCGTCAGTAGAATGTAAGCTTTGAACCAGGGACCCTCTAACTCAAGACACTGCCTAATGGTAGCCTAATCGTCTGAGGCACTGTACAAGCAGTGTCTTGGGTGAGAGGGTACCTGGTTCAAAGCTTACATTCTACTGACAAGACCCAACAAGGTTGAAACCGGTCTAGAATTAGCTATGCTCGATTGATCTACTGTGTTCTCTGTTTATTTCTCTGCTGCTGGCATTGCACTCAGTTGTATTAATACTTAATAACTGTCTATTTAATTGATATATAATGTAGACATTATTTTAATCTTATTTGATTAATCAATTATCTTTATAAGTGGTATTAAATTGAAATAATTAGATATTCAATCTATACCGCTATGTCAAATTAGACAATAAAATATTCAAATATCCATTTTGTAATAAAGAATATTAGAATAGATATGTATATATATACAATACAGTTAAAAGTATTGCATAATACTTAATTTTCTATTTAATTAAAATATAATGTTAAATGTAGAGATTATTTCAATCTTGTTAAGTTATATTAAGTTATTATTATAATATACTACATGAATATAATTTTTTTACAAATCATTCTGAAAATATGGCCATAATAAGAGGTTTTAAAATGATAGATCTTTAAAAAAACTCTCTTGAGATGCCACCTATACATTGAATAAGTGTTGCAGTTAATATAGAAGTAACTACTTTGCTTCTAAATATTTCTTTTGGTTTTGATATTTATGCCATCTGATATCTTAACTATGACAAGCTATACACCAACAATTGTAGATAAGATGTTTGATTATAGGATAATTTCATGATAATATATCCATACTACATTTATTTATTTATTTGATTATTTTTACTACATTATTATAATTATACCATATATGACCATGCAAATGTATTATATCAGATTGTAAAAATATTTATTAAGAAATAATAACAAATATATTGTTTTAGCCTATCTTGAATAATTACCTTTCTGGGGATCAGATATTTTCTTATCTAAGATATTTCATGATAATATATCTTTACTACATTTATTTATTGATTAATTTTTATAAATTATTTTGATTCAATTATTATTATCATAAATGACTAAGCCAAAGTACAAAAATATATTTGTTGAAAAATAACAGTGCAAATATTATTTTGGCCTCATCTCAATAATTGCCTTTTTGCAGATCAGATATTTGATCATGGGCTGATGATATATTATATTACAAAACTTACTCTTAGTCTTAGACTTAGAGTTTGAACAAATTGAAATTAATATAATATTCTTTTACTCTGACTTTCTATTTTTATAAACTTTAAAACCTTTTCTATTTAATAGGAATATTTCAGCTAATATTTATATTATTATTACAAATTTAAAAATAAGTTATGTATATTCTGTAATCATTTTCATAACCATTTTTAAATATATATTTTGAAACAATTTATATATATTTAAAATAGCCATAGGTTTAGATTTTTCATATAAAATTAGCTTTTAATAAGTTAGAACTTTTTTGATATTTTTAATTTGTATAATAGTTAGATACAATAAAGTGTTTTGAAAAACTAAAAAGAATATTACATCACTCTTTTATTGCTGAAAGCCTCTAGCTCTAGCACTAAAAGTTAAAATAATATACACACCAGTCAAAAGCTTGGCTGCCCCCTGCTATTTTGCACAAATATACAATTTAAAATAAATTGACAAGAAATATGTAATATTTATTGTAAATATCATAATAGAATGACATATTAAATTATTTTTACACAATTCTAATTCAATTTAATATTGTTTTGCAGTCTAATACAGTAAAACTTTGTTATTTATTTATTTGTTTCTTACCTACTGCATAAACAGGCAGATAAGGAAAACATCAATTTTGAAATTCTAAATCTGAGGGTTCTCACTATATAAAATCACCTCGAAACCTAACATTTGTTGGTATGTATGTGTGTGTTTCATTCCAATATTTAATGTATATGCTTAAAAGTTGATCTATGGCTTGTATCTGTGGTATCAATTGGCTTGTATCTACTTGTATCTAAAAGTTTATATGGCTTGGTAATTTAAATCTCTATAGAGCTATGAAATTATAATCAATGGCTAGATAGTGAATCAGACAGCCAATCACAATAAAATTTTATATTATATTTTTTTGCCTTATAATTACATAAATAGAACTTATTTCTCTCAATATATTGAACTCTCCAGTCATCTAATAAAGATCATACAACTTTATTTTCAAGTACTTTATATAAGCTGTTATGATTAAGAAAAACATTATAATATTATGATTAGATATATTATTAAAAATAATAATACTATTACTATTAGTACTATGTTTAAAATACTACAAAAGTACCTTTAAAATATATAGTTTCCAACCAAAAATTCATCGAAATATTTGCAGAAATCTAATTAAATTCCTATTGATAAATATATAAAAATATGTTACCTATTTAATCATAAATATATAAATAACTTTTTAACTAAATATATAAATTAAAAACAGATACAGATTCTAGAACTCTTCCTCTCTGTATTTTGACAAAAGTACTTTATTAATATTTATAAATTCAACAATTCAACTAAATTTAATAGTCCCTAAGTCTAGATAATGATAATATTAATGATTAGCTTGTCTTAACTTTTCTTCTGATCATTAATAAAAATACTAATAGTAATAACAAAATATTTCTTTAACGATTTTTAGTTTTCAAGATTTAATAATCTAGAACTACTCCTACAAGTTAAAGTTTTTTATTAAAAAAATGTTCTATCACTATACCAATTATTTTTAACTTTTTATATGTGGGAAACATTTTCTCAGTTTAAAATAAAAGTCTCTAAGCTTAATTGATTGCCATTGGTATAATTGCAGACTTCAGATTTTGCAGATCAAATTTTTTAACTGATTCAAATGATTATTGACCATTGATTTTCTCAAAACATTTTAATAATTCTACCAAATTAGTTTCTAAATCCACTAGATTCAAAGTAGTCAACATAATTAAGGACTATTATTTTTATTAATTTTTAGCAATTAAGCAATTAACCAACTTAAGCAGTTAACTGAAGTAATGTTAGCAATTGTTTAACATGTCATAATTTACTAGGTTTGCAGTACAGTAATTTAATTCTGATATGTTAAATATGAGTAGAGCAAATGCAGAACTTAAATTTAACTAAATTAAATTGTAGTAAATAGATTCTTCAGTTTTTAGATGCTTAACAAGTTAATAAATCTAAAAATAGCAGATCTCTTAGAGACCCTAAAAAATTCATATACAAATTAATACAGTTTGGAACACTATAACGTTTTTGACTGAGTGCTAACAATGATCTAAAACAATGTAAACGACCTAATTATTAGATAGGTAAGGTTTGGATGCCACCGTTTTCTGCTAATTACACAGGAATTGAAATTTCATAGCAATAAACTAATGATGTTTACATTTTAATATCTACAATATATATTAAAGTAAATGTTGTACAGTAATATTATTTATTAATGCTTATAATAATTTATCAACAACAATTAAATTAGAAGTATAAATATTTTTTAATATTCTTAATATTCTCTATATAATCTAACTTGATATCTGCAATAATTTAATTTTGTAAGAACTTCTTTATAGTGTAAAACATTATAACTTAATGAAAAAAATCAGAAAACTCTAATCAAATACATGTAATTGACTATTACTCTAGTTACTGTATTTTTTGTTTTAAAACTTGATATATTTTATTCTATTATTGATCTTGGAGGGCAAGGTGATCCAACAGCTAGAGCTCTGGCTTACCATACTGATGTTCCCATGTTTGAACCCCTGTTGAGACTCACAACCTAATGCTCCCCTCCTGTCCACCCAGCAGTAATGGGAACCTGGTATGTAAATGTTGGGGAAGTTAAAGGCAGTAAAGAATGAGACTGGTCACCCTACCTCACCATGCTGTTGGCTCAGGATAAAGTGTCCCCTAACAGGCACTTTCTTCTAAAAGTACGCTATGTACACAGACGATTAACCTTATTTTAAAAGATTTAGTCATGTTTAAATAAAACCATAATAAATAATTCTTAGATCCAATGATATAAATGTTAAAATAGCAACTTTTAATTTGCACAATTAAATCATTATTCAATTTAATTGTATTAGTATTAAATCAGTCTATTTTTCTTACTATCATAAACAGGGAAATCTTCTTTTAGTGTTTTTGCCCAATTTAAAATACAATTCATTTTTTTAACTGTAGGTATTACATTTTTTGCCCAATTTTAAATACAATTAATTTTTTTAACTGTATGTATTACATTTATTGTCAGATCCTCTTAATAATATGACTTTTCAATTATTTCCAATGGCACTATATTTTCAATATAATGTACAACACATTTACTATATTAAAATATGTTTATATTATAGTATATTAAAATAAAGTAATTTTAAACTGTGTATAAAATATATGTATGACTTGAAAGTAAACATAGTTGGTTATTTAATGATTCTGAAATACATATCAATTATTGTAATTATTTATTATAAACATAAATATTTTTAATTTCTGAACATGTGACATTTGGATAAATTTGGTGCATTTTATATTATAGATTTTTACATAGATAGATCATTATAGTTAAAATTTGATATATTATTGACTGATTACTTTTCATTTATATTATTTGAAACCTGGAAAATATACCTACATATTACTCAAATTATATATGTATAGGTTTATATAGATAATACTTTTTATATATTTCAGAGAGTACAAATTCTCCCTACTGCATGAAATCACAGAGATATACTACTACTAATATGAGAAATCAACCTTCTTCAAGTAGAACTATTGCATACAGTAAGTATAACATATTATTCATATATTCATTATACCCCATCATTGCTTCTAATCAAATTCAAAACTAAACAGTAATCTATATATATTTATAATAAACTGATTTATCTGACACTATTTATTCAATTTAAAAAACCTAAAAGTTTTATGTTTTCCATTGGAGCATTGAAAACTATAATTGTGTGTAATAATAATTTTTATTAACGTCTAAATATATTATTCAAAGTAAATTCAAGGTAGTTATGAACTATTTTATAGAATATTTCAATAGGTTGTTTTTCTAACAATAGATTTATTTGATGTAAAATTAAAAAACAATTAATTACTGAATTTAAGTGATCAATGATAAAATTTAGTGAGATATTTAATGGTATTAAAAGTTAAATATTTCTATAGTTTTATATATAACTCAGTTACACGGAAATTTCGGAAGGTAGAGTCTTGAAACTATGATAAAAAAATTTAAAACTATAGTTAAAACATGTTTAACAAATAGTTGTAACTTTCTTACTAATTGATAGAAATAGTTTACCCATATGATTATTTTACTAACTAAAAAAATATTTCCTAATTTATCTCCAAGCAGTTTTTTCTATTTCATACCACTCTAAAATCCTCAATCAGAGAACTCCCTCGATTACAGCGAGGATGACAAAGAGGCCCAAATCGCAAAACTCAAGATCTTCCTGGCGAATTGGCGTGAGGTCTTTCTTTACATGGAGACCGCTCTTCGCTTCCATAACCTCCAAGGCTTTGCTCTTATTTTCCTTTTACTCAATGGCCTTGTGCTACTCTGTCGATTCTGGAACCCCTCGACGCTGACGTTGCTCGGCGCCATTGGATTGGCTATCATCCTCATTGACTCACTCGCCTCCACAATTGGGACTCGATTCTTGGGCCCATCGGATTGGGTCGTGCAGCACGAGATCCGCTTTGAGAAGATATGTGCCGGCCTTCTTGTTTCCCGATCGGTTCTTATTCAGCTTGGATGTGTCCTCTTTCAAGTGACAGTTGCTTATATTTTATTATTCGTTATATATTCATTGTAGTTTAATAAAGAAACTCATTTCGCAATCTCGCAATTTAATAATCCCATTTTATTTAAAATATGTTTTTATTAAAATAAATATTACAGGTATGCTTTAAATTTAAATTACCTTAACGGAAATTCCCAAATAATACTATTATTTCAAACAGAATCTACCGCAAAGTTATTATATGCACACAGATTATATATTTCCTGTGATCATATAACCTCAAAGAGATATTTTATCTCGACCTATAACTATATGTTACGAACACTCCTTAAATGTCGATTTATTTACGAACAAAAAATCATTACAGACAAACCAATGAATTAAGGTTTTTAGAAAAAATCACAATGATTTGTAACTATAACGAGTATAATCATATAACTCTAATAATTACATATAGTCATGATTACTTCTATTACGTGTAAACTTTTGTAACGTTGTATAAGTATGAAAAATAATATCAAATTCTTTTAATATTGTAAAAACGAATTAAATGTAAAAACTAAATTAAATATATATTTCAAACTTTATTTCAAAATATGAGTATATATTTAAGTAATTTGGTTCTCCATTCGCAGCATGTTTATAATAAAATAAAATTACACAAAAAGCCAACAGCTGTAAAGTTTCTTTTCTTTCGAATTTGCGAAGCTCCCCTGCATAATCATGAATCGAATGAATGATTGATTGTACAGTGTGCTACATTTAAGTTAACTTTTATTTTGACTTTCTGACTTTTCGTGTCAATTTATTTTATTTTATTATCACTATATAATTTTAATTTGACAAAATGTCTTATAGGGTGATTATTTTCTTTAACATAAATTGTAGTTTCTGTGGATTGGTTATACTTTTATTTTTTACTCAAAATTATCTGTACTAGAAATTGTTATATATATATATATATAATGTATATATACGGATTAATTTTTCTATGAATTCTATACCCCAGGCCACACAAGCTAAACAAAAGTGGGCTATGAAAATATTCCGCTCTTGGCTAGCTCAGTGGAGAATACGAACAGTATTGAGGGATATCGAAGAGTTCAATAAAAGTGATCTTGATTTCTGTCTGAAATATTGTTATGCTGATGTGAGGAAGGAAAATAGAGATTTTTATCCTCATCAAACTTTAAAGGAAATGGCAGCGTTTATTCAGCATTATTTTAACAATAATTTGAATTGGAAAATATCTGTATTCTCAGATACTGAGTTTACACATTCAAGA